>CANNZV010000033.1:228821-445547 GCA_947561585.1 Caprella mutica | reverse complement strand
GAAGGTCCTCTACCAAAGCCTGTGCTTCTTCCTGCACTGCGCCTTCCATGTAACTTTTTCCCATACCTAGACTTCGGAGATTACGGATGAAGAATCGTCTGTCATGAACCCACTGGGAACCGTTACTTGTGGCCACTCCTAAAAAGAGAAAAATTTAGAGGAGATGTTTGAGGTATGTTTACACATGATCAAACTTTTCTCTGAATATCATAATTAACAGACACTGAGACTGTCCATACTATACTAGAGTTTTTCAAACTCTTATATTGAGCGAAGGAAATATTTGATATTTTGGGTATTTCCAGAGGAGGGTGTTCCGAACAAATATTCGCGAACATTTGTTCGCGGATCCGGTTGGACTGGCTAATTGGTTCGGGGATACGGATTCGTACCGACGTCAAAGAGATTAGGACTTTTGTGTGTCGGAATTTCTTTTTTTGAATCCGAAACTATGAATCTTGGGAAAAATTCGAAACAACGAAAACGACCAAACTTGTGGTGAACACGCAGCACTTCTGATATTTCTCTCTGTCAACATTTTCCGATCTATCCAGGGCTGCCAATTTAGCTCTTTTGAGCTAGAATTAGCTCTTTTAGAAAGCAGTTAGGTTCAAATTTAATCAATATATCTCCTAGCTTTTGATATAGCTATTTCATATGGAAATCGAGATAATATACTAAATTAATTGGCGTTGAATGTTTCCATGTGAAACTGGACTTGTTAAATTTACGTTCTGAACATGTACTGACGAAACCGCCAACCGGCCTATCATTATGTACAGTATCATACTTTTTCAGGAATAAATTGTTCCAAATTGTATAAATAATTTGTTTCGCTAGCAATAATATGTTCAATTAATAATGTAGATAGATTAAAAAGATTTATTCCGAAAGCTGTAAATTTTGATTAGGAATGTGAGAAATTTAGTTTTGGAAATGTTCGGAATAAATCTTCCACCGAAATTTTGAAAATCTGGTTCACTATCCGTAGGTTCGGAGTATAAAAAATGGTTTGAACGCCCAGTGGCCCACCTCTGTGCATTTAACTTTTTCATGGCATTTGGTGAGGGTCCCTAGCTTCACCAAAAACGAACAATGTTCGTTTTAAAAATCAACATGGTAGAAAAACACAATAATAGAAGAAAAGATTGGTAGTTTAGACACGGTTTTAGAAATTTTATCATAAATTCTGTAAATCGAACATGGTTACTGGTTGAGGAATGAACGGAGGAGGGTCATACTGAATCTTCTATGGTTATCCATCAACTAACCACCGAGT
The DNA here is from genome assembly GCA_947561585.1 of Caprella mutica. Lineage (NCBI taxonomy): Eukaryota > Metazoa > Arthropoda > Malacostraca > Amphipoda > Caprellidae > Caprella > Caprella mutica. The sequence goes on along the minus strand of CANNZV010000033.1, from coordinate 444,268 downwards.
CCAAGCTCATCAGTGCTGAAGGATTTGAAGTGTTCGGGTCTATCGGAGAAATCTGTTCTACCTAGAATTTCTTTGGCCAAATCGTAGTCGAAGACCAACACTGTTCTTAGATCTCCAGCCCTCAAACTGAAAAAAATGGCAATGGATGAGAAAAGTTATATTAAAATGGTAGTAGGAGATTTAATTTGGTGTCCATCTTGAATCATGAACTCCTATTGAAGAAAAATTGAGCAGAATTCTATGGTAAAAAAGAATAACTTTTTTACAATAAGGCCCCTTTCTTACGGGCTTTTTTTTCATGCCACGGTCAAGAAAAAGGGGCATGAAAAATGCTACGACTTAATTAACGTATGTGTTTTGTATGTCTACTTAGATTGAGAGTTTTTTCATGCTGCACTTTAGTAGAAAAAGTGCCCAGTGTGAAATATAGGCTTAGTAAGAGCATATTTATCTATCAGCACCTGACGAGGTCTCCGTATTCTTTTCTCAGTTTGTCCAACTTCTCGTCGTTGTAGGAAGGGATGTGGGAGCCCAGGAAAGGAATTTCCATGGGGCCTACGGAGAAAAAGATGAATTAATTCAGAATAGAGGGTTTAACGTATGCTAAATCTTACTTATTTCACATGTATATTGAATATGTTCCGCGCCATTTACCAATTTGCACAATCTCGAGAACGGGCTGCGCACGTTATAATATCTTCATTTTATATATTAAGAAATAGAATATTAATACATGTGTATAGGGTGGGGTGGAGGGGGGGGGTACTCCGCTCCCTCCCCTGTCAGGTCATAGAAGTGCAACAAATTAGCGGATACTGCAAACTACATAACGGTGCTGAACATACATATGGATTTGTACAAAGATGATTTGTATCCACCAACACGTACCGTTTGGCATGTTCGCTGGTTTTCTGTCTTTGTAGACCAAGTAAAGAAAAAGAACAGCGATGAATAAAATTAATTCGACAAACATTGTGAGTGGGTATTATTTTACCATAGAATAAACCTGTGGGGAAAAATAGGCTTTGGCATTAATGAATTGAATGATTTAATGTTGGACATAATTAAGAGAAAATTATACATCAGTGTAAAATTAGTTTAAACACTTCGATGTTTTTTCTAATAATCTAATAAAAAAGAATACTAGTAAAATTTCAAGTCAAAATTCGCCCGAGAGTTTAATAATTCATATGAATTAATGGGACAAATTGTACAATTTGTTAATTAAAATGATTAATAATTTGTACTTCTGTGTTTTTCATCAATAAATCCATATCCTACTATTTACTTATATGATCGAAAAAGTGGAACCGTCGATAACTCGTAATTTAGCCTACAATAATTGATAACGAAGCTATGGCAAATACGAAATAATTTAAATAAAAATTAGAAGATACCAGATAAAAGATAACAAACAATTAAATTAACAATACAGTTAAGATAAGAGAAATAAAATCCCTCATTATAAAAAAGATAATTGTGTTTTATAAATATAAATAATCACGCTCAAGAATTTTTTAAAAAAACTTAAATAACAGAAAAGTCAATTTTTTTTTTAAATTGAAAAATTCTAAAAAAGAACTAGAAATTTCTAAGAAAACTCATATTTTAAAACTCAAAAGTATGAAAAACTCTTAAAATTTAAACTCAATTTTTTAACATACTCTATTTGCTTAAAAAAAAAGTAGACTCCAAAATTTAATAAGCAAAAAAATTGATTTAAAACAAAACATGAAAAACTTGAACCTCAAAATGCTCTAAAAAATGAAAAAAAACTTGAATAACCACAAAAAATTTTCTTGAATAACTTTTAGTTGTAAATAAAGTACACAGTGAAGAGTTAAAACAACCACTAATAGTTGTAAATAAAGTGCACAGTGAAGAGTTAAAACAACCACCAATAGTTGTAAATAAAGTGCACAGTGAAGAGTTAAAACAACCACTAATAGTTGTAAATAAAGTGCACAGTGAAGAGTTAAAACAACCACCAATAGTTGTAAATATAGTACACAGTGAAGAGTTAAAACAACCACCAATAGTTGTAAATAAAGTGCACAGTGAAGAGTTAAAACAACCACCAATAGTTGTAAATATAGTACACAGTGAAGAGTTAAAACAACCACCAATAGTTGTAAATAAAGTGCACAGTGAAGAGTTAAAACAACCACCAATAGTTGTAAATAAAGTGCACAGTGAAGAGTTAAAACAACCACCAATAGTTGTAAATAAAGTGAACAGTGAAAAGTTAAAACAACCACCAATAGTTGTAAATAAAGTGCACAGTGAAGAGTTAAAACAACCACCAATAGTTGTAAATAAAGTGCACAGTGAAGAGTTAAAACAACCACCAATAGTTGTAAATAAAGTGCACAGTGAAAAGTTAAAACAACCACCAATAGTTGTAAATAAAGTGCACAGTGAAGAGTTAAAACAACCACCAATAGTTGTAAATAAAGTGCACAGTGAAGAGTTAAAACAACCACCAATGGTTGTAAATAAAGTGAACAGTGAAGAGTTTAAACAACCACCAATAGTTGTAAATAAAGTGCACAGTGAAGAGTTAAAACAACCACCAATAGTTGTAAATAAAGTGAACAGTGAAAAGTTAAAACAACCACCAATAGTTGTAAATAAAGTGCACAGTGAAGAGTTAAAACAACCACCAATAGTTGTAAATAAAGTGAACAGTGAAAAGTTAAAACAACCACCAATAGTTGTAAATAAAGTGCACAGTGAAGAGTTAAAACAACCACCAATAGTTGTAAATAAAGTGCACAGTGAAGAGTTAAAACAACCACCAATAGTTGTAAATAAAGTGCACAGTGAAAAGTTAAAACAACCACCAATAGTTGTAAATAAAGTGCACAGTGAAGAGTTAAAACAACCACCAATAGTTGTAAATAAAGTGCACAGTGAAGAGTTAAAACAACCACCAATGGTTGTAAATAAAGTGAACAGTGAAGAGTTTAAACAACCACCAATAGTTGTAAATAAAGTGCACAGTGGAGAGTTAAAACAACCACCAATAGTTGTAAATAAAGTGAACAGTGAAAAGTTAAAACAACCACCAATAGTTGTAAATAAAGTGCACAGTGAAGAGTTAAAACAACCACCAATAGTTGTAAATAAAGTGCACAGTGAAGAGTTAAAACAACCACCAATAGTTGTAAATAAAGTGAACAGTGAAAAGTTAAAACAACCACCAATAGTTGTAAATAAAGTGCACAGTGAAGAGTTAAAACAACCACCAATAGTTGTAAATAAAGTGCACAGTGAAGAGTTAAAACAACCACCAATAGTTGTAAATAAAGTGCACAGTGAAGAGTTAAAACAACCACCAATAGTTGTAAATAAAGTGAACAGTGAAAAGTTAAAACAACCACCAATAGTTGTAAATAAAGTGCACAGTGAAGAGTTAAAACAACCACCAATAGTTGTAAATAAAGTGCACAGTGAAGAGTTAAAACAACCACCAATAGTTGTAAATAAAGTGAACAGTGAAGAGTTTAAACAACCACCAATAGTTGTAAATAAAGTGCACAGTGAAGAGTTAAAACAACCACCAATGGTTGTAAATAAAGTGCACAGTGAAGAGTTAAAACAACCACCAATGGTTGTAAATAAAGTGAACAGTGAAGAGTTAAAACAACCACCAATAGTTGTAAATAAAGTACACAGTGAAGGGTTAAAACAACCACCAATAGTTGTAAATAAAGTGCACAGTGAAGAGTTAAAACAACCACCAATAGTTGTAAATAAAGTGCACAGTGAAGAGTTAAAACAACCACCAATAGTTGTAAATAAAGTGCACAGTGAAGAGTTAAAACAACCACCAATAGTTGTAAATAAAGTACACAGTGAAGGGTTAAAACAACCACCAATAGTTGTAAATAAAGTGCACAGTGAAGAGTTAAAACAACCACCAATAGTTGTAAATAAAGTACACAGTGAAGAGTTATACAACCACTAATAGTTGTAAATAAAGTGAACAGTGAAGAGTTAAAACAACCACCAATAGTTGTAAATAAAGTACACAGTGAAGGGTTAAAACAACCACCAATAGTTGTAAATAAAGTGCACAGTGAAGAGTTAAAACAACCACCAATAGTTGTAAATAAAGTGCACAGTGAAGAGTTAAAACAACCACCAATAGTTGTAAATAAAGTACACAGTGAAGGGTTGAAACAACCATCATTTGTTGTTAGCACAATGAATGTTAATTGATACAATTAATATCTTTCATACTGTTTCATTTCAATTAGTATGTCAAATACTCATTTAACTAAAAGATCGATAAGTAAATAAATAGTTAAACTGTTCCTTAATACGATAGTGTTATCACGAAGCAATAGCGTGGTTATAGAGCGCATGACACCACACTAGCAACTAGTACAGGCTTACTAGTTACACTGTGTAGGTTTACTTGGTCATAACAACACCCATTGATACCGTATACCTATATCCGTAATTTATGGTTATTATTAAATTCCACTAGGGCTGGGACAATATGATTTTAAATAATAGATCCCTAGAATATCATAGACGAAACGAAATTGTATCGAATACTACATACCGCTGGTGTAGAACCATTCAATACTCTTTAATTCTTTCCATCTATAATATTTTCAGGATCTATGATTTTAAACGCATATTGTCACAGCCTTAGTTATGACCTTGTGAGTGAATCAGCAACGTCACTGTGACCGATAATAATATGTACAAGTATAGACACATTGCATTGTTTGTATCTATAGAACTTATAAGTAACAATGATGTACAAAATGTCGGGCTCTGTTAGGCCCATTCTTAATTAGCGTTTTCGAAGTGGCAGTTAACGCCTCTTAAATTAATCAATGTTAAATGGATGGAAAGTAATAATGCGGTCAATACTAACATTTTTACCGCTTGGGCTCTCTGTGGGGCTCGGGCGTCACGCGTTTCCAACGCGGGTCATGCTATACTGGGCTGTTTAAAAACAGTTCTGCAGTGGCGATTGTAGTGGGAGATCACATTTGTATGCTCACCTATGCATCACAATCATAACATTTAATGCGAGTTGATTACAGATAAAGTTACAGAAATACATAAGCACAAATTAACATATATCGCTTGTTTGCGACAACTCTGTCATAACTCCAAAAAGCTACTTTTCAGGAAAGGCATTTTAGTATATCTAATGTACGTACATTTAATGGTATATCGTTAGGACATTTAGCCTATCTAGCGATACATTTTCAAGCTATGATTATGAAACTTTTACCAAACTAAATAGTATTTTAGGATTTATATGTCTATATGGATAACTTGAAAATACATGTTTTTGTGTTCATGACGTTATCCCTGCAAACAAGAGAAATGTCTTTGGGAACCTTGTATGGAACTATTCTCATATACACTCTGCCTTTGCCAAGGTAGTGCATATAGGACCATTGAAGTAATCGTAAAAATATCCCTCATTTGAATTGAATTTGTTTGCCATCCAACAACTATTATCTCATTCATATTGACCATGTCACAAAATAACGTGTCCTTGAAAATGTAGCCATCTCTTCTTTCAAAAGTATCATGGTCCAAGAAGCAGTTTTCAGAGAACGCCATGCATAGACTGCAAAGCGTTTCTGCGGCGCTTGAAACTTCCCGTTTTCAACGTCCAGTATAGATTCAAAAAAATATAATGAGGCGTCAGAAGTAAAAACGAGCCGTTTCAAACGCTAGTATAGAAAGTAGGACTAAATATGTGCATTCGTGCAGAACAGTACCGGTCTTTTGTTGGTCAATAAATCTGCGGGTAATGTGTATGACAGTGTATCGGACAGTACAGGTATCTGATTAGTCAAAAGATCTTCGCGTAATGTGAGTCGAACAGTACCGGTCTGTGATTGGTCAAAGAACCTTCGTGTAATGTGTGTCGAACAGTACCGGTCTGTGATTGGTCAAAGAACCTTCGTGTAATGTGTGTCGAACAGTACCGGTCTGTGATTGGTCAAAGAACCTTCGTGTAATGTGTGTCGAACAGTACCGGTCTGTGATTGGTCAAAGAACCTTCGTGTAATGTGTATCGAACAGTACCGGTCTGTGATTGGTCAAAGAACCTTCGTGTAATGTGTGTCGAACAGTACCGGTCTGTGATTGGTCAAAGAACCTTCGTGTAATGTGTGTCGAACAGTACCGGTCTCTGATTGGTCAAAGGACCTTCGTGTAATGTGTGTCGAACAGTACCGGTCTGTGATTGGTCAAAGAACCTTCGTGTAATGTGTGTCGAACAGTACCGGTCTCTGATTGGTCAAAGAACCTTCGTGTAATGTGTGTCGAACAGTACCGGTCTGTGATTGGTCAAAGAACCTTCGTGTAATGTGTGTCGAACAGTACCGGTCTCTGATTGGTCAAAGGACCTTCGTGTAATGTGTGTCGAACAGTACCGGTCTCTGATTGGTCAATAGATCTCTGTGTAATGCGTGTCGAACAGTACCGGTCTCTGATTGGTCAATAGATCTGCGAGTAATGTGTGTTGAAAAGGGTCTGTCTCTGATTGGTCTAAAGATGTGCTCGAGATTTGTGTCAAACAATACCGGTCTTTGATTGCTCTATAGTTCTAAGTGTGATGTGTGTCGAACAGTACCGGTCTTTGATTGCTCTATAGTTCTAAGTGTGATGTGTGTCGAACAGTACCAGTAACCAATTGGTGTAGAACTCTAGATGTATGATTAAGGTTTTCGGGGTGTCTTTAGTTCATTATCTACTATTACTTTATTTGTTTTATCAAATTATTCATATTCTTACAAATATATCAAATATTTTCAACAATTAATTACTATTTGTTCAAAAAAAAAAAATCGTTTTACGTTACTTGTAAAATAAATAATCAAATTATTCACTTCATTAATTATCATGGAATCAAATATCGTATCAAAAATCAAGGGTAAATAAAACACACTGTTAATTTAAATTAAATGTAATCTATAATTAAATAATCAATCAGACAAAACTCAAATAATGTATGATATTACATTAACATTATTTATAATAATTCAATTAATCAACTATGTAGTAAAATACTACTTAACCAAATCAGAGTTAACATTCCCAATGATGTTAAGCAAGTTATTGACCATTAAAATTACTAAATTGAAAGAATGTCAGACCCGATGATTACGTGGACAAAACTCAAAACTCAGAAATGTGACAGTATTTCAAAAGAAAAGAACAAAAATGAAACTGTCAGATTTCGAAGCCGTTAGGTAGCATAGTGGTATGAGCGTTCGCAACACGTCTGTGAGGTCATACGTTCGGGTCCCGCACTGATTCAGTGGGATTTATGCACTGTTTGAACGAGTGGTCACTGGCTAGGTTTGAGTCACCTGGCTGGGATTAGGAGGCGGGATTTAGTACATATGGCCTCACTTGGTGGCCTGAGTGCTGTCTCTTCGGAGCGTCCCATCCACTTTAATCTTTGATCAAATCTCACGTTAGAATGTGATTTCCGAGTATACGGTAGTGCTTGATTTGAAAACCGAATTCTCTTTCAATGATAATGAAGTTGAAGTTACAACAATGAGTAACATACCAGTTTATGTGGAATATGCTGTTTGTATTAAAGGAGGTGAGCATGATTTGATATCATATGTGGTCATAATTTTCTATTTGAAGGTATGGATGATGGAAGCTTGATAATCCATAATGGAATCCTTATTGACGACAAGGTAAAGAAATTTAAAGAAAAGCTAAAAAAATTAGCAGTAAAAATTTGAAGAAACAAGAAAAACCGAAGAAACAAGAAAATAAATTGAAGAAACAAGATATCTGTGAAGAAGTATCCAAAATTTTAGAAATTATACAAAAATTGTAGATGTGCTATTTGGGGTCTCAACTGCAGTCGTTTCTTAAACTCTAGCTTTCAGATGCGATATACTGATCTAGCCAGGTGTGAATTGGAAGGAAATTGTAGAAAATGCTACTTTAAAAAGCTGTTGAGACAAGAATACGATTCTTAGGTTGTAGACAACCACGCCACAAAATACATAGAGAAATGATATTGTCTTCGTTAGGTTTTAAATTTATTGAATTTTTGATGATTATTATAGATGATGGTGGGAAAACAATCAATGATAATTATTTCACTGCCTCTTCTTATAAATCAGTTTGTTATCGGCAGGCAGTCTGAAACCAATGGTGTCACAGTAACAACTGTCATCGAACTTTTGGCCCTGTGGCACTTGGATGTCCAAATTTTGAAGGACGGTGGTGGCAAAGAGGAAAAACTCCATCCGAGCCAACACTTCTCCCGCACATTGACGGCGACCTGTAAATAAAATGGTAATTAAATATTGCAAACAAACAAACTCTTTCCACTATAACGTTAACGAATTTGATAATCGATTACGGTTGTTGTTGCTTAGCACAAGAGCTACATATTGGATATGATTGAATATAGGATGACGATAACTTACTGTACATGTGGAAAAAAATGAAAATAATCACCTGATCCGAAGAGCATGAAGCCTCTATCTGGTTGACGATACTTTCCATCGTTGTCCAAGTGTCTCTCAGGTCTGAATGTCTTTGGATCATCCCAGTACTTCTCGTCAAAGTGCATGGAGTAGATGGAGCCTACAATAGTGGTGCCCTGAAATAAAATTCAATGGTTTGCTCCGATTATCTCTTGTTAAATATCCACTAATACATTTCTTTTAATACTATGTATATAGTTTCACTCTTTCACTACCAGTACATATAGCGTTAGTGTTTTAAGCTATGGCGATATATATATTAACACTCATCCTTGTGTTCCATCTATCCTTTATCCATTTAACAGTTATCTATAATAGCCTTATTTTTTAATTTTCATTTGCTCTTTATCCATTTAACATTTATCTATAATAGCCTTATTTTTTAATTTTCATTTACTCTTTATCCATTTAACATGCATCTATAATAGCCTTATTTTTTAATTTTCATTTACTCTTTATCCATTTAACATGCATCTATAATAGCCTTATTTTCTAATTTTCATTTACTCTTTATCCATTTAACATGCATCTATAATAGCCTTATTTTCTAATTTTCATTTACTCTTTATCCATTTAACATGCATCTTTAATAGCCTTATTTTTTTAATTTTCATTTACTCTTTATCCATTTAACATGCATCTTTAATAGCCTTATTTTTTTTAATTTTCATTTACTCTTTATCCATTTAACATTTAATTATCCTAGCTTTATTTTTCATATTACCAATAGTATCCAAACTTGCCCGAAAAGGTCCTGCAATATGCAGGAATTGAATAAGTATACACGTAATACCTACTTTTAATTCTTTTAATGTATATTATGTTTCTTTTACTCCTCAATAAATTTGTTTCATTGTTTCATTGTTTCATTGACATATGGAAGCTATTCGCTAACGTCCAGTTCTGTGATTGGTCAGAGTACCTAATGTATTATGAATAGTAACGAAGTACGTAGGTACTATGTGGACTATTACTTTAGTTCAATTAATTTACTTTGTAAAAATCAATCTCCCCTTAAAAAATTATTGGTTATCTAAGAATAATTAGCAATTATTCCACTTTTTGAGAGAAAAAAGTCAGCCGACATGCCGGGCAAATTTTCCACCAAGTACAACCTAGGTCCTAGAACACATACAGTACCTTAGGAATGTAGTAACCGTTAATATAGGTGTCTTTGTTGGAGCATCTCTCTAAGTTCACAATCACCAGTGCAGCTATTCTAGAAACTTCTGCTAAGTAAGCCTCTACGTACGGCAACCTGTGGGATATACACTTAATTATCGAAAGTAAGGAAATTCCGAAACGGAAAATTAGAAAGTAATCCATCTGTAGTGAAAAGTTCATCATAATTTTGACCTTTTGAGAACAAATTGTGGTAACTTCGGACTTATTTGGGCTCACTATACATGGAAAGATCTGTTTTCTAAAGGTATTTAATAAGTTTGTTTCAAAATTTCTGCCATGTAATTTAAGCCGTGTTCACCACGACAGTGTTCAAACGGTACTACAGTGCCTCAGAGTGGTGAATAGTGGTTGTGGTATCTGAGCGTGACAAGCTGTGAGAAGAGTAGGTGTGTCCCAAATGAAAGGCTCTCGAAAAGAAAGAAAACATGAAAAGGTAGTCATTCTGCTCTGTCACTCGCACCCCTCTTCCTCTTCCTATCAGCGCACTGAAGATGTGCCATTGCCCGAAACTATGGTGAGTGGACTGTGGAACGAACCCAGTTCGTTTCTTAATTTCAGTGCAAGAAAAGCGTTTCATTTTGAAATTTTACCATTTGGGGTGAATCCCTAGGGAAATACCTATAGGTGCTGACTGATAGCGTAAACACGGCTTAAGTAGTCACCGTGTGTATCACCTTGGTTTGTCGTCTATTGATACACTTGTATCTCTGGCCACAACTTCATCTATCTGCTGTCTTGCTTTCTGCGTAATTTCAGGATGTTTTACCATCACGTGAACCAACCACTTCAGCAAGTTATTCGTTGTATCCGAACCAGCGTCGAAAGAATCGGACACGATCTGCCGCAGAGCTGTCAGATGAAAGTAGCTTCAATATTAACACTGCTGTTAATTATTAAAATATGTTCACATCAGTATGCTTTCCTTTTAAGTCATCTTTTTACTTTTATTTATTTATCTAAATGATATCAAGTTTTTATTTATCTATCATCTCGGTCTCTTTAAATTTGCGTTAATGACAAACCTAAATAGTTATGCAATCTCACGAAGTTCACTACTATATTACAAGATTTATACATAAGAAATCAGAGGTAGGGGATTACTATAACTCAACTCACGCCACCTCGCAGTAAGTTGTTTTGCCACTAGCTCCTTTCCTACCTCCTTTCCTAACCATGTTCTCATCAGCTCCCCCTTTCATCTCCACGAAATACTCATCTATGAGATCCTTTGGATTATCAGCATCAAAATCCACTTCATGCTCATCGATTGCTTTCTGAAATGAAAAGAAAGAAATTATTTCTTTGGAAATTTTAACTCAATCCTTTTTCAATCATATTTAAAAATAATAATAATACTATTCTAGAATTATTCCTCACATCGACAATTTTCCTCATATTCTCTAAATAGTTATTGACAAGATGTGTTTTGAATAGTGGTTTAGTGATGAATTCAGGAAGTTTATTGACGACAGAGAACATGTCAGGAATTAAAGACATGGTACCGGCGTTGAAGAGTTCTTTGGTGGCATTGTATATTGATTTAACTTCTGTTGACCGTAGTTCAAACCTCTTACCTGTTTGGATAATTAGAAAGGATGAAAAATAGTATATAGTTAAACATTCAGTTTAGATAATTAATCCATGATAGAAAAGTGACGGTATAAATATATAAAATGAAGCATAAAGTAATATACAATATTTCTTTAAACGCAACCAGGTTACCTAAAAATACAATAAAAGGACATCGTAGAAGATGGGACTGACTGTGAAAGTTAGCTTCATTAACTAGACTATCAATTCTAAGGTAACCGATGGCTAGAATAGTTAGCTATGTCACTTACTTGCTATCATTTGCCAAATGATATTAAGAGGAGCTGTTCTGAAGCTTTCAGGATAGTTGATAGGCTCTCCGTCATATTTCAGAAGGTCCTCTACCAAAGCCTGTGCTTCTTCGTGTACGGCGCCTTCCATGTAACTTTTTCCCATACCTAGACTTCGGAGATTACGGATGAAGAACCGTCTGTCATGAACCCACTGGGAACCGTTACTTGTGGCCACTCCTAAAACCAGAAAAAAGAGATGTTTGATGTGCTATCAAATTATAGAGTCTCCACTAAATTCACAAATCACAGTTTTCTAATTTCCTATTCTTACCCAGACCAAATATTTACAATCATACGGTGTGCCCAAAAAAGGTTATGTATCTTCCGTCAAAATTTTAAAATATATAGTAAACAGCGCATAAGATTTTTGAGATATTGTCTCTACCACCTACATAATTAACTATCGATACAGGTGGCACTCATAATGTTCTTACGGAAAATGTTCATAAGGATAACTCTTCTTTGATTGGATGGCTAGGAGGAGCAGCCAACAGGGGGTGGAGCACTAAACCGTTAGTTCTCTGGCCTCTGATGGCTCCTCCTCCTCATGACATATGGTTATAAATTGAATTAAATTACTTTTCATGTAATAAGAACTTTGACACTCAACATATACGACTGTAAAGAAATTTGCTGTATCCGCTAATTTGTTGTTCTGCACACTTCAGGATTGTTTAATGACCTGGCAGGGGGTTCGGTCATCATCCATAACCAATCAATGAGTTTGTAACCTTAAAAACATTATTCTAAAAAATGATCTGCAAGGAATAATCTTTTTAAAACTATTCTTTGTGGTAGTAACCTTTTAATTTCTAACCTTAAAGGTGCCAACCCAATTACAAAATTAGTAAAGTTTATTTTTGGAAATGAGAAATTAGAAAAATGTCAAAAAATCATAACGTATATACTATTCCTCTGAAGCTCACCATTTACAGACACTTGAGAGTGTCCACACTATAAAAGAGTTTGCAAAATCTTACACTCAGCAGAGAAAATCTTTTTATTGTATTCAGACTATTTATTTCATGGCGTTTTTAGAAGATCCTAGTTCAATTTTTCATCTAAATATAACCATTTTCGTTTTGTTTTACTAATTATACCTACAAGGATTTCCAAAGCACAGGATCATTAATTAAGAACAGTTTATTTCAGTGTTTGTGTTCGAAGTACAGCAAAACCTAACAGGTCGAAAGTTCAGATTCTATCAACAAAAACAAAGTAAACAAAGTAGTAAAAGAAAAGAGTGGACGTTGTTTTACCAGTTGTATCATCATAGAGTCTGTTTATCGAACATTGCCAGTGGGTAATTGAGGAAGAGGGAAAGGCTTTACTTCTATTATTTATGACATTTTACCTCTGGTAATCCATTAACTAACCTCCGCGTTTAAGTTCATCAGTGTTGTAGGCTTTGAAGTACTCGGGTCTATCGGAGAAATCTGCTCTAGCTAGAACTTCTTTGGCCAAATCGTAGTCGAAAATAACAACTGTTCTTAGATCTCCAGCCCTCAAACTGAAAAAAAGGCAATGGATATGATAAAAGTTATATTAAATGTTATTCTTTAAAGGCAAATAAAACAGTCCAATAAATAAAGTAAGTTAAATCTATAAATATGAAAGGAAATTAATAAATTTAATTAGGTTCCCATCTTGCATTTCTATTATGACATCATCACTGCTGAGCCAATGGGAGGCGATAGCTACATGGAGAATGGGGGTCAATGGAGGGGTCATATTATGACATCGTCACTGCTATGAAGAGTTTAGAAAATTAAGGTAACGATATTAAATGATCTTAAATAACAACTACATATATTCAAAGACTGTGTCTATAAGCATAAATTTTCATAAATTAACTCAGCCTTCAAACAAAAGAAAGCAACAAGAGCATATTTATCTATCAGCACCTGACGAGGTCTCCGTATTTCTTTCTCAGCTTGTCCAACTTCTCGTCGTTGTAAGAAGGGATGTGGGAGCCCAGGAAAGGAATTTCCATGGGGCCTGCGGAGGGGAAAAAACTAATTTAGAATAGAGGGTTTAACGTCTGATAAAACTAATTTTATTACGATTACCGGGGTTGGACAAATTAATTGGAACACTTGTTAATTAAATTGGGAAACCCTTTCTTTAATATAGAGTTGGATCCCCTTTAGCCTTCAATACATCTTGGAATAGAATCATAAAACAATTTCTTCAATTGGAAAATTCTAGCCATTCTTTAATGAAAACCTTCTCCAACTTCTCCAGACGGGAGGGTGGAGGGTAGCGGTTCCTGACTATTCACTCGAGTATACACCACAAACACATAATGATATTGAGATGATTTGGATATCTCATTCCATGTATTCTAACTCCGTTTCCTGATTTCCATACCAAAGGTTAACTATATCGGCAGTGTGAATCGAGCATTATCGTCTTGAAAGAAGCGGTCACATTCAGAAAATAGGGTTTGGCAGATTGGATGCACCTGCAGTCGCCGAAAATGTTCAGGAAATCTTTGCTGTTTATCCAACCATGCAAGACAATAATTGGAACAAGAGAACTCCATGATATGGCTGCCTAAACCATTACCGAACCTCTTCTGTGCTTTAATATGGTAAGAAGACAGTCCGGTTGAAAGCTTCTTTGAAATGCCTCCACAAGTAAATTAGTCCCGAAGTCGGAAAAAGAGTAACACTGGACTCATCAGAGAATATTCCTCGCTTCCACTGATTTGGAGAGCAGGTTTTAGAGTCCCGGCACCACATCATCCGCTTCTCAATGTTTCGAGAAGAAAGCAGAGGTTTCCTGATGGCGTCTCTTCCCGTCTTTCATGGACTTCAGCTTTATTTATCTCACGAATAACGATTTTTATAGAAACTGGATTGCTTAGATGCTAATTTAACTATGTTTACACTCTAGTTTGCTGTTTTTTCCTCAAAATACGGTTTAATGATCGCCGATATCTGTCAGAGAGCCTGCAAGGTCAACCAGAGTTCTATCATTTGTTGGCGGTCTTTCCCTGTGTTTCGAATTGTGTCATCCATAGTAAATAAATAGAAAAGTATACTAAGTTTCGAATTCATTGACGGTGAACTTGATCCATTCTTCAGAAACGATGTAAACAAATGGCGTCGCATACAGTACTCTCATGTATTATTAGGTGAATATTATAAGTGAATAGAGTGTAAAACGTGATAAAAACAATTTTATGTAAGTTAATTTCCATGAAAATGCACGTTTAACTGAATAGTAGAACATTTTTTATTTAAAAACAAAATGGAAAATACTTTGTATGACGTCACTCAGAGTATTTTCGGATGTTCCAATATTGTACTTGGTATACTTCTCTATTTATTTACTATGGTGTCATCGGTGATTGAAGTTTCTGCCATTTCAAAATCAGTTAGGTCTAAATATCGAATAAATCTGGAATATTATGGAAAATATAGAATTATGTAGCAAGAACCAACTATTCACAGTGAATATGTAATGAAACTACGATACATTTTTTTTTTGATAAAAGAGGATTTTTAAGATAAAGTACTATAAGTGTAGTGTTCAATTATTTTGTTCAACCACTGTATAGCAGCTATATATTTGTAAAAAGATGATTTCCAATATCCACCAATACGTACCGTTTGGCATGTTCGCTGGTTTTCTGTCTTTGTAGACCAAGTAAAGAAAAAGAACACCGATGAATAAAACGAGTTCGATAAACATTATGAATTTATATTATTTTACCATAGAAAAAACCTGTCGTGAAGAAAGAGGCTATGGAATTAATGAATTAAATAATTGATATTTGACATTATATAAAAATTATAGATATTAAAAAAAATATGAATAATCTTGAAATTTCAATATAATAGAAAATTTAATTAGGAAAGTTCCTAGTTATCGGACGTTGTTCGATCAAATAATAATATAAAATTATTATTTAACCTTTAATTTAAATTATTTTAATTTGATTATTGTTTAAATCTAATTATATATAAAGGAAATATTATATATTTTTTCTTATATGATCCTACATGTTGAACCATCCGATAACTCTAAACAAAAAGCTATTATTTTTGTTTAATTTAGATAGAACCAGAAGATCACTGATAAAAGAATATAGTTACGATAATAGGAACGTAATTTCACAATATGTACAACTATATGAATCTATATGTTAATGATTGAGAGAGAATAGACTGACCGCAAGTTCGCACATTATTTATTAGATTACCAGGTACCTAAATGATTTCACTCCTGTACAATCCGCACCCCAATGATTTCACTCCTGTACAATCTGCACCCCAATGATTTCACTCCTGTACAATCTGCACCTCAATGATTTCACTCCTGTACAATCTGCACCCCAATGATTTCACTCCTGTACAATCCACACCCCAATGATTTCACTCTTGTACAATCCGCACCCCAATGATTTCACTCTTGTACAATCCGCACCCCAATGATTTCACTCCTGTACAATCCGCACCCCAATGATTTCACTCCTGTACAATCCACACCCCAATGATTTCACTCTTGTACAATCCGCACCCCAATGATTTCACTCTTGTACAATCCGCACCCCAATGATTTCACTCCTGTACAATCTGCACCCCAATGATTTCACTCCTGTACAATCTGCACCTCAATGATTTCACTCCTGTACAATCTGCACCCCAATGATTTCACTCCTGTACAATCCGCACCCCAATGATTTCACTCCTGTACAATCTGCACCTCAATGATTTCACTCCTGTACAATCTGCACCCCAATGATTTCACTCCTGTACAATCTGCACCCCAATGATTTCACTCCTGTACAATCTGCACCCCAATGATTTCACTCCTGTACAATCTGCACCCCAATGATTTCACTCCTGTACAATCCGCACCCCAATGATTTCACTCCTGTACAATCTGCACCCCAATGATTTCACTCCTGTACAATCTGCACCCCAATGATTTCACTCCTGTACAATCTGCACCCCAATGATTTCACTGCTGTACAATCCGCACCCCAATGATTGCACTCCTGTACAATCTGCACCCCAATGATTTCACTCCTGTACAATCCGCACCCCAATGATTGCACTCCTGTACAATCTGCACCCCAATGATTTCACTCCTGTACAATCCACACCCCAATGATTTCACTCCTGTACAATCCGCACCCCAATGATTTCACTCCTGTACAATCCGCACCCCAATGATTTCACTCCTGTACAATCTGCACCCCAATGATTTCACTCCTGTACAATCCGCACCCCAATGATTTCACTGCTGTACAATCCGCACCCCAATGATTTCACTCCTGTACAATCTGCACCCCAATGATTTCACTCCTGTACAATCCACACCCCAATGATTTCACTCCTGTACAATCTGCACCCCAATGATTTCACTCCTGTACAATCCACACCCCAATGATTTCACTCCTGTACAATCTGCACCCCAATGATTTCACTCCTGTACAATCCACACCCCAATGATTTCACTCCTGTACAATCCACACCCCAATGATTTCACTCCTGTACAATCTGCACCCCAATGATTTCACTGCTGTACAATCCACACCCCAATGATTTCACTCTTGTACAATCCGCACCCCAATGATTTCACTCCTGTACAATCCACACCCCAATGATTTCACTCTTGTACAATCCGCACCCCAATGATTTCACTCCTGTACAATCCACACCCCAATGATTTCACTCTTGTACAATCCGCACCCCAATGATTTCACTCCTGTACAATCCACACCCCAATGATTTCACTCATGTACAATCTGCACCCCAATGATTGTACAGGTGATCCACATTAATTTGATGTTAGATTAATATTGAATATTAAAAAAATCAGATTTATACTCAATTGATTCATTTTTCTTGATTTGATAGAAACATCGTGTAGACAACCACCATTAGTTGTAAATAAAGTGCACAGTTACGGGTAAAAACAACAATCAATGAATATTAATTGATACATTAAAACTAACATCTTTCACACTGTTTTATTCCATTTAGTACGTCAAATACTCAATTAATCATTTATCTAAAAGATCGATAAAGAAAATGAATAGTTAACAAATAGAATAATTCTATTCCCCAATATAATAGCGTTTGACACTGCACATCATACTCATACAGGCTTACTAGTTGCACTGTGAAGTTTTCCTAGTTACCGTATACCTATAAATGCTATTTTTGGTTATAGCGTTGTAGAGGGAATCAGCAACGTCATTGTAACTGAATTATGATATGTACAAGTAGAGTCCATGCATTGTTTGTTGCATTAGAGCTTAAGTAGCAATGGTTTACAATAAAATACTGGCCTCTGATTGGTCTAGAGATGTGATGCGTCATACCTACATTGCAGTACCGGTCTGTGATTGGTCTAGAAATATGCGCGTCATACTTACATAGCAATACCGGTCTGTGATTGGTCCTTTACCTTAGCGCCACATTCACAGTTCAATTGATAAGCAAAGAAGTTTTTACAATCCTATATGACTCATCATTTTTTGTTAAGTCTAATCATTCAAAATAATAGAACTCGTGATGTCTTGGGTTAGTTCTTAGCTATCGGACGGTTGCACATTTTCGAACACGGAAAAAATATAATAATTATTATTAGTTATTACTAAGGTTGTGACAATATGCTTTTAGCATTAAAATATAATCTCGAACAAATTTGAAATAAAGCATATTCTTTTTATTAATAAGTTATTCTTTTTATCAAAAAGTAATAAAACATATTCTTTTCAACAATATATAAAAAAATAATGAAACTTATATATTTCTTAGTTCAGATATATGCTATATAACTGAAGAATATATATTTACAGAAAAAACCTTAGAAAGTAAGTATATAGGTATTTTAGAAGACCGTTGCTGAACAATACATGCCAAAATTATTGGAACATACATGCCGAATTAAGGTAAATACCTGAAAAACCTGTTCAGAGTTCGATATTGAAAAGTTTCATAAATTAATATTAGAAAGTGCATTTTTATTTTATCCTAACAACTTTTCAACGTTTATTAGTTTAAATTTAAAATTTACCCGTTTTATAAAATCGACATTACTGTGACTGAACTTGGTCAGACGATGTACTGATTGAATCCATGTGCCATGATTTAATTTAATAAAACTTATTTTAAACTCTTCAAAGATTTCCATTGCACCGAAACAAGAGATTAGCATCCAAATGTGATTTAAGGAACTTGCTAATATCCCTCATCATATTTATATATATAATTGCAGCACTTTTAATGAATTGAGCATAAAAAGCATAACAAGAATATAAAGCCTATTTTTAAGCAATATAAAGCATATTTCGGAGCATAAAAGAATATATTTAGAGCATATGAGAATATATTTCGTGAGAATATAAAGCATATTGTCACAACCCTAGTTATTACTCTACTTTCATTTTAGTATCCATGATACCTGCGGGCATCATGGATACCAATTAAAATAATGAGTTGAATAATAAGAATTATTTTTTCTCTCACATGATCGATAATGTGGAACCATACAATAACTCGGAACTTACTGTACGCATTAGATGCATTAATCTACATATTACTTATGTAGTTATTCGATATGTTAAAATAAACGAATGAAGTAAAGTCAATGTATACTGTATACAATAGATATTTAACCATTGTGGGCGTTAGTTACAATTTATTTGTTTATCACTAGTAGTGTTGTGACAATATGCTTTATAAATCATAGAGAATATTACAGACGGAGAGAATTAAAGAGTATTGAATGGTTCTACACCAGCGGTATATAGTATTCGATACCATTTCATTTCGTCTGTGATATTCTTAAGATCTGTGATTTGTAAATAAAGCATATTGTCACGAATCTAGTTATTAAACAGTTTTACTAAATGTATTGATAGGGTCTAGTCACTATTATTTATTTAAATTGGAAAAAATTATTTTGAGTAAATTTCACATTAAAATAAATACCTACATGTAGATTAAATTAATAGTAAATAAAGGATGAATGAAAGAATGTTAACAATTTTCTCACTATATATTTATACAGCACACTTTTTGCACATAAAAATATAGATATTTTACTATAAAGGTACCTATGTCTTACCACATGGGTTAAGTTGCTAGTTATCGGACAGTTTCATAAAAATATAACTTGTTAAAATATACATTTTAACAAGTTATTCTAATTGGTATCCAGGATACCTGCAGGTATCATGGATACCAATAATAATAATAAATCATTCTTCTTCTCAGATGATCGTAAATGTGCATCTGTCCAATAACTCGTAATTTACCCTAGGTACACATACCTACATAGCACGTGACTCTGACCATAGGGATGACTTGCACTTTTTGAAGATGGTGCAATATTTCCTTTACTGATATGCCAAGTTAAAAATTAAATTTAGACAATTTATATTTATATAAATTTTAATTTAAATCAATACAAAATAGGTCACAGAACCAAATAATATTGAACGGAAATGAAATACAAGGGACTGGAAGAAGCAGTCAGGAAGGAAAGTGGCTCTATAAACAAAGTCACCTACCACCAGTCAGTGACAATGCTCATGGATGCTGAAAAGCTACTCCATGAACAAAGTCACCTACCACCAGTCAGTGACAATGCTCATGGATGCAGAAAAGCTACTCTGTGAACAAAGTGACAATGCTCATGTATGCAGAAAAGCTACACTAGTCTAAACATTGATATAGTGCAACAACTATGATTGAAAACAACTTCTTATAACTAAACCTTATTTAATATTGGCAAAACATATCTTAACTAAATATCATATTCAACAAATAACTTTTAAACAAACAATCGAAAAGATCACAGTTTGAATTGCATTCCGTAAAGAACAATTAATTATGTAATAGAATAATTAATTGAATAATAATAAAATAATACTTAGGACTTCAATTTTTTTTTAAATTAGTTGAACAATGAGAATATTGAAATTAAATGTATAATATTTAGATTATTTGAATTTATTAACAATTGAAGTTTCTACACATGATAAATAAATATAAAAATAGTCTGTACAATCTCTTGTAACATTGAATGGTATTTTGGCGGGCATTTTAAATGCTACCCAATGTATAAAAAAAATATCAAATCGTCAAAAAATAAAGAAGTTATCAAAGATCAAATTAATTTATAAAATGGAGTACAGTACAAATTCTATTGGGTAAGTTACGAATTATCGGTCAGTACTACATCTTCGGTCACATAAGAAAAAAACAATATAAAAATTGTTATTATCACACAGTGCTATCTAATAATAACAATTTATATATTGTTTTTTCTTTTATGACCGAAGATGTAGTACTGACCGATAATTCGGAACTTAACCTAGGAGAAATTTTTTGTTCATATTCTTTTATTTCTAGGTGGAAAATATATATTAAATTTAATTAATAATAGGAGTTACTGGCCCGTAGTTGTTTTGAAAGTTGGCAACCATTTTCAGAGATATACTAGGTATCACCTAGTGAGGTAATGGTAACTAGGTAATACCTAGTGAGGTATTAGATACTAGGAATTACCTAGTTAAGTTTAGTAACTAGGTATTACCTAGTGAGGTATTAGATACTAGGAATTACCTAGTTAAGTTTAGTAACTAGGTATTACCTAATGAGATACTAGGTATTATTCACCTAGCAAACTATACTTCTTTACCTAGTCAGTGTCCTAACACTAGTTTCTAAACGGATAGTCTAACCTATCTCCTAGACACTAGGGTAAGTTACGAGTTATTGGACGGTTCCACATATTCGATCATGAGAAAAAAGTATAATTAGTTATTTTAATTGTTATCCATGATACCAATAACATTAAATATACCGTTGGTATCCATGATACCAACGGTATACCAAATAATATAGCTAAAAACACATGATCGAAAATGTGGAACTGTTCGATAATCCAGCGCCTACCCTACTCAGTACCCTAGTGCTACTTCTCTCCCTAGTTGCTGCTAGTACAGTGCACATCCCTAGTGCTGGTTACAGAGCTGCTTGCTGCTGACGTTCCTTTGCTGATTGTGTTCTTCCAGAGGTTTGACGTGTGTCGCCTCAGTGAGTTGGTAGAGAAAGGTCTGATGAACATTGAGCTGTGGGCCTGCAAATGAACATAGAGATAGTTGAAATAACTAGAAGAGGTAGAAAAAACCATAGAAAAAGTTAAAATTAAAATCCATTAAACTTCAGTGACTACCAATGCCAAAATACAGGGCAAGTTGCAAGTTATCGGACTGTTACATACTTAAGACCCTATTACACGTAAGCTGCTTGTTGCTTCTTGGCGATAGCATACGTCAAAGCGGAGCGTGTCCGCTTTAGGATGAACTTTACCCATAACTATAAAGGCAGCGTCACACATGACAGGGATCCATGGACCATTCGAGACTTAACCGGCCACTGATTTTTCATCACTGAGAGGAGCCGGTACTGTGTGAATGTGTCTGTTGAAATTCAAGCAACGATATATTTTCTCACAGACGCTAAATCACCGAGGAGAGTGACGGAGACGGACCGGACGGATCCCTGACATGCGTGAAGAAGCCTTAATCCGCCGTACACCAGCCGAGGCCGTTGCCTCTAACAGCTCATCGCATTGACCGAGTTGCTATATTCAAAGAGACGCCTTTGAATTCAAAGATTTATCAGAGCCAGACTCAACCGGCTTCCTACGGCCATTCATGTAGCTACGTGTAATGGCTCTAAGCAGTCTTCCTAAATTTACCTACAGCACCACAGGCTGTCTTATATTATCACTATACCACTCACTTGACTACTCCAGTCATTAGTTAGTTGTGGAGTGCTGTACTGTCGCTGACAAGATTTGTTGTACACAGGCAGTAGTTCATTGGCTTCACTGGACATGGCCTGAAAAAAATAGTTATTTAAGGGTTAGCTAGCTACTAGAGATTAATATTTTAGAGTTACTGGTGCACTGACAAAAAAAGAGAATAGCATCAATAATTTGATGATATCAACACTTCACTTTATGAGGCGCTGTTGATAGAATGTGTGTTTAACCCATTATGTGACGGACAGATAGACTAATTCACCTGTGCCATACCTATTACCCTTGTTTCACCTTTAGTCTGAAGAGACTTCTTTTTTAAAAGTATATATCAGCCAATTAATTTATTATTCCATTTCCAACCTTTAGATGTAGAAAGGCGTCAGTTCCATAACCTTCCACGGAGTGTAGCGTCAAATCTCCCTGGAAGTACCTTGCGTAGAGTCTGGAGAGTGGCAACCCGTAACCATACCCGGCAAGGGGAGGGGACCCGTCACACCCCACGGGGGAGGACACCTCTGGGGCAGTGGAGTACATGTAATTGAAGAGGAGGTCCATGTGACTGCGAGGAATTCCGCCACCTTGATCAGAAACCTGAAAAAGAAACGCAATTGTTGAAACATGTCAGGTCATGCTTGATTCTGCGAACATGTTGAAACATGCTTGAGCCTGCCAGAGCTTGTTGAAACATGCTTGAGCCTGCCAGAGCATGTTGAATCATGCTTGAGTCTGCCAGAGCATGTTGAATCATGCTCGAGCCTGCCAGAGCAAGTTGAAACAAGCTTGAGACTGGTAGAGCATGTTTAAAACAGGTTTCATTAGGACAAATCATAGGTTTTGATACCTAGAGCCAGGTAACTATATTTATAACTATGTTTTGAATGGTATCTCCTTTCGCCGAAAATATGACAATTTTATAGCAAAATAAGGTCTACTCAATTTATGGTAATTTTCGACGAGAAGTATCGTTCGGCAAAAAGACTGGAATTGAGGGAATGGAACACCTGAGTTCATGTACAAGGATAGGTTCTCACCTTGATGGAGAGGTCCTCTTTGCCTCTACTCATGAGGACAGTGAGGTCAGGTAGCTGGTGGTCAGCATCATGGTGCTCAACCACCGCCCTCATTGCATTCTTGAACAGCTCAAAAAGAATGTGGTAGAGATGTGAGGGGACGTATGGTACAGTCAGGGGCATCACTCCAGCTAGAAAAGAGATAAAACCTATTAGAATGACAAGTGTACACTAAAGTAAAAGTAGCTATTAATGAAAAGAAAGATACGAAATAGAAAGATGGGTTCAGAGTTATCGAACAAGTCTCAACAGTCTGACACCCTATTGGTCCAAAACCATAAGTTAGTTTGTTGTATCCGCTAGTTTGTTGTACAGCACACCTCATGATTGTTCAATGACCTGTCAAGGGGGTTTGAGAGGCGCTATGTTTCCATATCTTTGATGTTATAGGTCCCCTCCACTCTATTTTTTATTTCTCTAATCATTAGAACTCAGGTTACTGATTATAGTTTTATTATAATATCTAGCTAATTCAAGATATTTTTTTAGTTCTTTCTACTACCCCTCTGAATTTAAAGCAAAGAAAAAGCCCGCATGTCTGATAGGCTAACTAGATCCGACAAATTCAAAACAATAACAAAGCTGATTCCAAGATAATGGATCCATATAAAGAAACCAAGTACCTAATTAAGTATTTCTTACTAATAGTTTCCATATATCATAACATTTTTCCTATCTAGAGAGCTGTTCATTTTAAAACACTATTTGAATAGGTATGTACTATGTATAATTGTATGTACAAACGAACATACCTACTCAATTATGCGGGCTTTTTCTTCTAATGAATCTCAGAATGAAAAAAAGTGAATATTTCTTATATAATTAATTGTGAACAGAATATTTGGTCGATTTAAATTCTGCTTAGCTTAGCTCTACATTTTTAAAGCAATTTCAGTTTTTTTAATTTAGAGTGGAGAGGACCTTCAAAGTAAATAAATAATTCGCCAGAGTCAGACTAATGGGGTGTCAGACCAATAAATAGTAACTTCTTCAAGTTTTAGTTCAATTAGTATCCATGATACCTGCAGGTATCATGGATACTAATTGAAATTTAACGCAATTTTATCTAATAGCTAATTAAAAGCAAACTGTGATAACTTCAATATCTCCTCCTGCCGTTCATGGTTGAATATATTAGACCTATTAACATGGATCAGTATTTCTACATTTTTAATGTTGAGCCAGAAACTGTAGCTAGCTAGTTAATTAGAAACTGCACCTTTTAACATGTTACAATACGTTTGGATATGTTGAAGGTGCTAAAACATGTTTGACATGGTAAAACACGTTACAATTTGTTGTTACAAATTGTGGTAAATTCCTAGATAATGACAGCCTTCTAAAAAATATTAGAACTTTTATACAAGGTTAAGTTAAACAATTAATTCAGCTCTCAGAGAGAATTCTCTCTAAAAAAAGCGTAACTATAGAGTGATTTTCTCAATCTTCACAAGTTTGGAGCAGTCAAATGTAGGGTTACATTTAGTATCGTGTCATAACTTGGATACGGCAGTGTATACAAAGCATTCATTAACTAAGAAAGTTAATAATTTATAGATAGAGTTTGATATACCTACATGTTAGTCTAGGACTCTAGAGAGAGGAAGTGTTGCAGCGATTGCAGGACACTAAGAACGAAGGTTTAAAGTTATTTTGTTTCAGTTATATCATAACTCTATGGAACTGACACCAAATTGCCAGTCACGTGACCTCAAAATAAGGAATTAACCATCCTGCAAGACGCGATGTAATTTAGGCCACTGGCTCACCATTGAATCTATAGAAGGCGGTCGTTATCTAGGAAGCTTGTAGATAATCAGCTTCCTAGATAATGACAGGGCTATCATTATCTTGTAATTCACCGAACTTGCTAGAACACGTCTCAACAAATTCAAATGCGTGAATATTGTCTTTAAAAAAAAAAAAAAAAAAAAAATGAGTTTCCTATAGCTGCAAATAGGCCCCTAGTGCTTTAGTTACTAACTAACCTGGTGCAGGAGGGCGGGGTATCTCCACTGACTCTCTCTTTACAACTGGTGTGTGGAATGAAGAGTTAGTGCGTGAAAAACCAGTTACTCACAGTGGGGCGAGTTACGAGATATAAGACAGTACCATATTTACGATCATAGAAGATAAAGAGTATATAATAACTATTACTTCACTTTTATTCCAATGAACCTCTTAAGTAAAGCAAGCTCCGTTCCTGTTACTCGTTTTGGAACGACGCTCACTTGACTTTGGTGGTCTAATGGTATCCATGATACCTGCAGGTATCATGGATACCAATCAAATTAAGAATTTGCATAATGGTATTATTATTTCTTTCTTATTTGATCGTAAATGTGAAATCCTCCAATAACTCATAACTAACCCTAGATATTAGTAAAAACCAAAATTTAAAGAAAAGATTCCGTAGATATTTAAAATAATTTAATAAATTTTCAAGAAAAATTTCAGTGCAATTAATTTTTTCTAGATATTTTTGGGCAAACTATTTGTCTTCACTTTTTCTAATTAGTAACTACTCTAAAAATATCACCAAATGAAGCCTTAGAAAAAAGAGCATATTCACAAAAAGCTAGCACACTTTTAAAAGGCACATTTAACCCTATATGGCATACATTTCTTGTCAAAATACTTCAAAAAAATCCTTGTTAAATATCAAACAATAAGAATATGTCGGTGTCGAAGCTTGGAAAAATAATAGTGAGGATTGTTGCTTCAAATGGTGTGCAGACATTTTGTCGACTAATCTTCGTAAAGGGGATATAAACATTCTCATCATAAATAGCAGTTATGTAGTTGGTTGAATCCGCTAGTTTGTTGTACAGCACACTTCATGATTGTTTAAAGACCGGGTAGGGGGGTTTATGGGGGGGGGGGGGGTTGCGGCGGCGGCAAACCCCCCAATACACATATATTAGAGTTGTAATATTCCCTTTACGAAAATCCGTTGACGAAACGTCTTGTCGACAAAACTTCCTGTCGACAAAATGTCCTGGAAACCCTTCAAATACCACTCCGCACTAAAAACTAAAAGCCTTTAATGTTTTATTAGCAACATTATGCCATATAGGGTTAAACATCCGATAGGACACTTTTTCAAGGTGTGTTTAAGAAATAGCATTAGGTAATGTCTAATATCTCACCATTATGCTGTATTATCTTCAGTTCAGGACAGGCTAGGTAGTACCTATCGCACAGGAACCTCGCATTGCTGTAAGCGTCTTCCACCACTCGGGTGATGTCACAATTGGGGTCAATGCACCCTATGTGGTTCTGGTGCATCTCCTCGGACCCGAATAGTAGCGCTAGGGGAAGGAAGGGATCAGTGATGATGGTCCACAGAGATGACTTTTGTAAACAAAGATAGCCATTGATAAGAAAAAATTGGAAAAATAAAATCCCAATTTTTCTTAAAAAAGAAAAATACCTATTCTATAACAGTAGCTACTATGAAAATGTGCTCTTACATAGATCATAAAACAATCCGTCTTTTAGAACTTTGTGATTGACTAATTAACACCTACATACTGTGTAGCTACTGTAGAACTCCTCTAGTGAATGTAGAGTATAGTGAACAAAAGTAGAACTACACCGTATAGTGAACAAATTTCCCTTAGTCTGCCATAAAATGGTCATAAGTTTTCTAAAACTGATGACCATTCATGGCAGACTAAAGAAAATTTGTTCACTATAGAAGAGGCTACTTCCTTATTCAGGACACTAATTCACTATAGAGGAGTTTAGCTAACTGTACTAACCTAAGTACTCTCACAATGAGATTTTACATAGATACCAAAACATTCCATCCGTAAGAACTTGGTTCATGAACTGTGTTAACATCCACTTCCCGAATACTGCGCGTGTTACTCACTGTGTTGGTTGATGAGCATGCGTATGGATATCCTGTTCATGTAGAACCTGTCTAGGAAGTACTGGATATTAGACTCTAGGTTGGCATTGACTATCTGGGCCTCCTTTAGCTCCATCACAGAGGCAGCAGTCTGCATCACCACGTCCTTGTGTCTGTCTCGAATGCGAACCAACGCGGCTGTGAACCTGCGGGGTGAAGACAAAAACGAAATAAGAAAAATTTGGAAACATGTGAGAAAAATTGCAAGCTGGAATGGTGTCTTTAGATTTTAACGACAATATACAATTAGTGTTCTTCCATTTCAAACTAAAATGAAGTAAATAAAGTACTGATGAAGTTAATGGTGAAAAGATACACCACAACAATCATACCTTAGGTCTAGAACTGAACTTAGCCTATTTGGTACAACTTTGTAAAATATTTTTTTTAATTGGAATTATATATTACTCACATATCTTTATCTTGGCACTTTTCGAAAGCTACAAGCTCCGCAAAGCTCTGTCTGTACAGATCCTTCACTGCCATCAGACTGGGGGTGTCCTTCATATGCTCTGGTAGGAGTCTGAACTCCTTCATGATGTTAGCAAGTCGCACCGGCAGCTCCTGACGAAGGAAGAGGAAGGACTCTTCTCTGGAAGCACTGCGACCTGGAAATGAAAACTGGGGTTGAGAAGTCTATCTAAACTTTGAGAGAATCTCGTTTTATTTACTCATTATACAGTCAAACACCCGAGTTATGAAGCACTCGAGTTATGAAGGACTTGAATTATGAAATGCACTTGAGTTATGAAGTATTTTCTATTTTTAAATTATAGAAAACGATATAGCTACGTCAATAATTTCGTCATAGTTATCCCTCGATGACCATAGTTTTCTAAGTTTCTAATCATAGAAAACTATCTAGTGCATTTCAGTTATAAAGGAACCAATACTTCATAACTCAGCAGTTGCAATATTGTGTAAAATCGTAGTTGGCAAACTGTCATCATATAAGTTGGCACCTCCGGAACACTCCAGAAAGAACAAGAATGTCGAAACTAATTGGCGTTTAAAATCTTCAAATTGAATTGGTATTTGAAGATTGTACTCTCTACGACGTAAGTCAGAAGTTCTAAGAACGATAGAAGATAACCCGAGGTAGAACCAGCTAAAGAGGATGATTACAGAACAGTTTCCGATTTTGTCGAGCAGTTATTATACGACCCAGTTAGAACTCTAGAGGGGTTTAACAGAGGGAGGAGAAAATCCCCCGATATCAAATGTTCGACCACCATGATGTAAGTACAACCTGTATAACCCATTAACCTCAAATATTCAACAACCATGATGCAAGAATAACCTGTATAGCTATGTCAGTATAACTTACATACATAGCTAACTCCTCCTTTGTGTACATCATTTGTTAATTGAACTGTATTGATAAATTTTCATTTTAGTAAGGGTTTAACGTCTGCTTGGGCCATATAGTTGACTTAGATAGGAAAATATATACAAGGGACTGGCAGAAGCAGTCAGAAAGGAAAGTGGCTACATGACTAAAGTCATCTACCACCAACCATGGTCATGGATGCAGAAAAGCTACTCCGTGAATGCAGTCACTTACCAAGGAATGTGACGAAATTGAATTCTGGATAAATGTTAATAATTTATATTTAATAATAATATTTATTTAAAATTATTTAAAGAAGGTCTGCATCTTCTGGCAGGAGGCACTAAAAAAGTATTTAGAATACACTTAAATTAAGTTAAGATGTGTATTTGTTTTACTGCACTAATTATTCGGTACGATTATTAGTTTTGATCATAATATTTATGAAGAAAACTAGCCTCACAACCCTAGTGACAATATGCTTTATAAATCATAGACAATATTACAGACGGAGAGAATTAAAGAGCATTGAATGGTTCTACACCAGCGGTATATAGTATTCGATACCATTTCATTTCGTCTGTGATATTCTTAAGATCTATGATTTATAAAGCATATTGTCACAACCCTAGTGAAAATATGCTTTATAAATCATAGACAATATTACAGACGGAGAGAATTAAAGAGCATTGAATGGTTCTACACCAGCGGTATATAGTATTCGATACCATTTCATTTCGTCTGTGATATTCTTAAGATCTATGATTTATAAAGCATATTGTCACAACCCTAGTGAAAATATGCTTTATAAATCATAGACAATATTACAGACGGAGAGAATTAAGGAGTATTGAATGGTTCTACACCAGCGGTATATAGTATTCGATACCATTTCATTTCGTCTGTGATATCCTTAAGATCTATGATTTTGAAAGCATATTGTCTCAACCCTAGTTATAACACCATACTGATTAATAGCCATTACAATATATCTAAAAATGAAAAAAGTATGAGGAAAGAAAAGTCTCCTAAATACCATGACTGGACATTTCTTATCGAAGATAAAGAATGTACAGATAATGATAATAGATAACAAACTTTGTTATTAGTAAGATTATTAGTGTTCTATAAATTAGGTGCAGTCAAATTTTTACCCGGTTATCTGACAGTTCCGCTTTATCGATCACATAAAAAAAATATAAATATTTAATTAGCTATTCTAATTGGTATCCATGATACCTGCAGGTATCATGGATACCAATTAGAACAACTAGTTGAATAATAATTAGCTACATTTTTTTTCTTACATGATCTAAAATGTGGAACTGTCCGTTAACTTGTAACTTCCCCTAAATCGGTTCGTACTGATAAGTACGAACAAAAACAATCATGCATAAGTACAGAGCTGCAATTAGTCAGAGCTAATAATTTGATTAGTTAGCCAATAATTAATCAATGTCACAAATATGACCAATAATTGCTTTCTTAAAAAGATAACAATTACATACAAACATATTAAACACACATAAATTAGAGGAATTCTTGGCAGAATACCCAAAGTAAGTCGAAATAGAGTGTGGTACTGTAAAAGAAGAATTATAACAAATAAATAAAGTTAATAAACAAGACAGCATGAAGTTTAACCTTGCCAAATGTATTTACTTTTACTATAAACAGAAGGACAAGAACAAGGTTTAGGTTTTGAGATAGGGAATTAAAATGAATTAGGATTTAAACGTCTGTTTCGGAACCAAAGGCCATATCACTGACGTCAAAAGGAAATTAAATACAAGGGACTGGAAGAAGCAGTCAGAAAGAAAGGTGGCTACATGAACAAAGTCACCTACCATCAGTCAGTGACAAAGCTCATGGATGCAGAAAAGCTACTCAGTAAATGCAGTCACTTACCAGGGAATGTGACGAAAAGGGACAAAAGCACAGTTGGCTGCACTCACGGATGAAAGAGGAAAATGAAGAGGTGATAGTAAATGAAGCCTACGAGTCTACCTAACACAAAATCTAAGAGGAAAATGAAGAGGTGATAGTAAATGGAGCGGAGCCTACGAGTCTACCTAACACAAAATCTAAGAGGAAAATGAAGAGGTGGTAGTAAATGAAGCCAATGAGTCTACCTAACACAAAATCTAAGAGGAAAATGAAGAGGGGATAGTAAATGAAGCCTACGAGTCTACCTAACACAAAATCTAAGAGGAAAATGAAGAGGTGCTAGTAAATAAAGCCTACGAGTCTAACTAACACCAAATCTAAGAGGAAAATGAAGAGGTGATAGTAAATGCAACCAGAAAACAATGCATTAATTAACTTCAATAAAATAGTTTAATAAACATTATTTATAAACTTACTTACTCAACCGAAATACCAACTTCAACAACCAACTAAAGGTGCTGTCAAAGAATTCGACAAGAAATGATTATTTCCTTATTCTAATGTTTTCTATATGAGAGTATGTGTCACTAATATTCATTTACCTTCTTTCCAGATATATAAATAAAATTATCAAAATATGTATAAATTGATTATCATCAAGTGTAAAATTGGTTAGATATTTTTAACGTTAGGTATCAGACTATAAAGTTTTAGTAACTAAATAACGAAAAAAAAAAAGACTGGTCTAGGCTAAAATCATTGACCACAGTTCGACATACGTTATTCATATCACGTATGTCCGTGTGCAAGTACGTCACAACCTATAGACCTACATAATGGTGTCTATTCACAACCACTTCGGTTGTAGTCATGCAACTCTCTGCTTGCACTTTGTCGTCAAGAAGATTATAGGGTTGTACCAATTAGAAAATGAAGAGTAATTGAAATAAATAAAGTGAGACGTGTGTTTTGACTGTTAATTGTTTTGTTAAAATAAAATACTATGGAGATATCTTTAATGATGATTTACCGTCTTGTGTTTTGATTTTCAATTACTAAGTCCTTTAACTGCAATAATTCAATATGGAAGATCTATAGGATGATGATAATAATAGAGGTTATTTAAACAATCATTAGTTTATTATAGCACCTAGGATACGCATCACCTATAGGATACGCATCACCTATAGGATACGCAGTACCACATTCACCACACTACATTCATTCAGAGTAAATAAATCTAAAATACCTTTAAATAATATAAACTGAATTGCACACAATCATTCCACTAGCTCTAATATATCATTTCTAGTTCATTGGCAGCTGTACAATGGGCACATTACCCACGTCATAAGTATATAGGGCAAGAAATGGGCACAGTATGGGGAATGTTACTAATAATCGGACAAATAAGATATCTTAATAGGTCATTTAAATTAATTCTTAGGATAAGATCGAATATGTGAAACACACCGATCAATTGTAACTTATACACTATTACTATATTAGAGTTTGACTATAATTTGAACAGTGACCGCTACTAGAGTATTATATAAGAATCATAATAAGATTAATTCACAGACACATATTCTGATATCAACAATATAAATTTAGTAGAGGTTCAACGTCAGCTTCAGCCATATCACTGATTATAGGAAATTGAATACAAGGGACTGGAAGAAGCAGTCAGAAAGGAAAGCTACTCCATGAACAAAGTCACCAACCACCAGTCAGTGACAATGCTCATGGATGCAGAAAAGCTACCACGCACACCAGCAAAGTACAGTGGTGTATCACCCATACAATAACTGGTGCCAAAAGTAAAATAAGGAAGATATACTGTTGTAGAGCAAACAAAAGAAGGAATTTAAAGATTTTAAACACAAGGCTATAGGGGAGAAATGATAGCTAATTTGGATAGGAAAATTTCATTTTTTTTTACCATGTTTTTTTTTCGAACATCGTATTAATTACTTTAATTTAATATTAATTAAAATTGAATAAACTAAGCTATAGTTAAATAAAATTAAATGATAAAAAATAAAGATCACATAGTCTAAAGTAAAAAATAAGGAGTTAGTCCAACAAAATACTGTAAATAAAATTAAACAGGTAAGTAGTGCTAATTTCCTAGGAGGTAAAAAAAGGAGACATTGCCCCCTATTCTACTTCCTACCCCTCTGATAGTTTCCTAATAGGACACCTTAGTGATTTAACAGGTGAACATTTAAATAAATGACAGTTACGAATTAACATATAGAAGTTTTAGTAATGAAAGTATTGGAATTAAAATTATTAAAATTAAAAGTATTACTTATCAATAATAAATAGTCAATAGTCCCACTTATTATTTATAGTGGGACTATTGAAGATTTAAAAGAGGACCCTAGTTAATCTTCTATGGCCCCACCATACCTTTCCCCTCTCAATCTTCTATGGCACCACCATACCTTTCCCCTCTCAATCTTCTATGGCACCACCATACCTTTCCCCTCTCAATCTTCTATACCCCCACCATACCTCTCCCCTCTCAATCTTCTAAGGCACCACCATACCTTTCCCCTCTCAATCTTCTAAGGCACCACCATACCTTTCCCCTCTCAATCTTCTATACCCCCACCATACCTTTCCTCTCTCAATCTTCTATGGCACCACCATACCTTTCCCCTCTCAATCTTCTATGGCCCCACCATACCTTTCCCCTCTCAATCTTCTATACCCCCACCATACCTCTCCCCTCTCAATCTTCTAAGGCACCACCATACCTTTCCTCTCTCAATCTTCTATGACCCCACCATACCTCTCCCCTCTCAATCTTCTATACCCCCACCATACCTCTCCCCTCTCAATCTTCTAAGGCACCACCATACCTTTCCCCTCTCAATCTTCTATACCCCCACCATACCTTTCCTCTCTCAATCTTCTATGACCCCACCATACCTCTCCCCTCTCAATCTTCTATGGCACCACCATACCTTTCCCCTCTCAATCTTCTATACCCCCACCATACCTTTCCTCTCTCAATCTTCTATGACCCCACCATACCTTTCCCCTCTCAATCTTCTATGGCACCACCATACCTTTCCCCTCTCAATCTTCTATACCCCCACCATACCTCTCCCCTCTCAATCTTCTATGGCACCACCATACCTTTCCCCTCTCAATCTTCTATACCCCCACCATACCTTTCCTCTCTCAATCTTCTATGGCCCCACCATACCTTTCCCCTCTCAATCTTCTACGGCCCCACCATACCTTTCCCCTCTCAATCTTCTACGGCCCCACCATACCTTTCCCCTCTCAATCTTCTACGGCACCACCATACCTTTCCCCTCTCAATCTTCTATGGCACCACCATACCTTTCCCCTCTCAATCTTCTATGGCACCACCATACCTTTCCCCTCTCAATCTTCTATGGCCCCACCATAACTCCCCCTCTTGATTTATCATGAATATTAAATTTCAACCTCTCTATAAATTATAAGTACCTAGATATAATATTATGAATTTATGTTCACTATTAAAATACAGGTAGGCAATTCACTTGAAATTCACAGCCAGTACAACCTGGCAGTGACCTTCAAAGTGTACATCTTCTGGAAAAAGCAACAGATTCCATAATTCCAGGTAAAAGACAACCGAGATGAATTCCCTATAAACGGTAGTGACAATAGAGGCGTTTGGTGTTCGTGACGTCATCATAGCAACACACGTACACTGTAAGCCATATCAATAACTGATGACGTCACGAAAACTGAACTCATCCTCCGTCACTGTTGGGTACGTATAAAGTTATTGGACTGTTCCACATTACCGATCACATAAGAAAAAAAGAATACAATTATCATTTTAATTGGTATCCATGATACCTTCAGTATCATCGATACTAATTAAAATAACGCGGTATTTTTTTTAAATTTTATCGAAAATGTGGCACCGTCCAATAACTAGGAACTAACCACAGTCCATAGATGTGAATGGAATATTCCATGACATTTACGGTTGCCATTTTATTGACATTAGTAGCTACTTGACGTCACAGTATCGATGGCTTTAGTTATTTAGACAGTACTACTAACGTAAACAACGTGTGTTCTATTTATCACAGGTTATTTCAGCGTTGAAGATTTTTTTAATTAGGTCCATATGGTTCAGATTAGAACTTTTTGCGTCTTCAATAATTAACGAAAAATTGAATGAAAAGTTATACCTACATAGCTATTTCATTGGCTATATTTTATATATAGCTTTTTAACGTGAACAGTTTTAGAGGATAGCGCTAGGGTTATGCTCTTCAACTACGAGGTCTTAGATTTTGTGTTAGGTAGACTCGTAGGCTTCATTTACTATCACCTCTTCATTTTCCTCTTAGATTTTGTGTTAGGTAGACTCGTAGGCTTCATTTACTATCACCTCTTCATTTTCCTCTTAGATTTTGTGTTAGGTAGACTCGTAGGATTCATTTACTATCACCTCTTCATTTTCCTCTTAGATTTTGTGTTAGGTAGACTCGTAGGCTTCATTTACTATCACCTCTTCATTTTCCTCTTAGATTTTGTGTTAGGTAGACTCGTAGGATTCATTTACTATCACCTCTTCATTTTCCTCTTAGATTTTGTGTTAGGTAGACTTGTAGGCTTCATTTACTATCACCTCTTCATTTTCCTCTTTCATCCGTTAGTGCAGCCAACGGTGCTTGTGTCCTTCTTGTATATCGTAAAGCATATTTCGACTGCATCCATGATACCAACAGGTATCACAGATACCAAAAATTTACACTCTTCGTTTATGGTCGTAAATGTGAAGCCGTCCGATAACTCGAAAGTCACCCTACAACAGTTTCAATCACATAACGCTATCTATGGTAACGGTCCAAACTATAGGCAATTATTTTAAATAATCCATACATGGCTTAAGTGTACGCTGAACAGTTCCGCGAATATTGTGACTGTGGCAGAGAGAACGGAAATTTCCACGCTACAGGCGAGACGCTAAGTCGGGGGTGTAGGAAGGGGGGGGGGGGGGGGGGGTTGTGAGAGAGGGAAAGGAAGAGCTGCAACCTGATGATACGAGTCGAGCAATTGACTTTTGCACAGGAAAATAAACTGTGAAAAGTTACTTATATATTTTTAACGGATGAGTTGAGAATTTTAAGATTTTATATGACTATCTTTTGTAGAATTATATAATAAATCTAGTCAAATTGATCGTAAAAATAATATAGGATACCAAATTGATCTTGAACTGACGTGGTGAACTAATTCGTTACAATTAAAATTTACATTTATTCAATTAGTTACTAAATTCATTCAGAGTTAAATATGTATGAAATACCGTAAATAATATAAATAGACTAAATTCATTCACAGAATGTCTAAATCTGGCTAACATGACGAAACACTAACCTGCCAATCTTAGGTATTTTGTTTATTTTTGTCAGTCACACATTTGAGAGAGGTGAGTTGCCAAGTAGCCAAATAGAGGAGATAGGTGAGTTGCCAAGTAGCCAAATAGAGTGCAGGAATTGATAAAAAAAATCTAGAGAGAGAGAGTTTTGGTATTTGTGACGTCATCAGAGTTGCACTTGAATAAATAATAGGTATCTATGATACCTGTAGGCAGGATACAGTATCTGCCTGTAGGTATCTTTGATATCTGGCTGTAGGTATCATGGATACCTATTAAAGTAGCGATTTAAATTATTAAAGCAAAATTTTTCCTTGTGTTCGAAAACGTGGATCCGTTCGATAACTCTGAACTTACCCTTCACAGCTATCTATTTTCATTGCAAAGTCCACTTGGCAAGTTAATAAATACATAGGTACAACATGACCATGGGGTGAATGACGAGGTTATTTTACTTAGCTAGAGATCAAAGGGAAAAAATACAGCAAGCATTTTTAGAATGAACAGGAACTGAAGCATAAAAGGTATCTATTAATAGATGACTTTATTAGGAAATGTTACCTAGCAGTTTTATAGTTCATGGGGATTTTCTAAAGAAATGTTTTTCGGTGGTTCATATTTAAATTCATTTAATGTGTTAAAATTTATACCATAAGTAATGGTATGTAATAAATAGAAAACTGGGTAAAATAGCTTATAATAATTATAAAAATATTAATTCAAATGCATAAACAATTCGTTATTTAATACAGTATGTTGAGAGAATAACGGTGTCAAGTAAGAAATAACTTGTAATTTAATAGGTAGTTAATAAATAGATAGGTAGGTACCTCTAGTCTAGAGTACGGATATTAGTGCCTAGTAACACGAAGCTACAAACCAACAAGGAAATAGAAACGTCTACATACATTAACATACGGTACCTACTTAATTTTAATGCCATTTAATATACTGTACAAAAACAATATTAGAAGAAAATAAAGAATTTTTATATTTCAATTATTCTCCACCTCTCAAACGAGGTATATTTAATATTTTTGTAACTGTTCGTACCTAGCTAGTACCCACCCTCAATTCTGACCAATCACAGAGTAGGAGAGAGCCAGGGCCTCAGCTGTCAGCCAATCAGAGAGCACCATTGCTAGATGTGCTTTTTGTGTACGTGACTACATCATTCTACCTATCTAGACTATACTTATAGGGTAATTAAAGTGTGCAAAACTTTACAAACTTATTATTAATTATCAGAATACCAAATAACTAATAGATAAATTAGTTTCAAACTATTATTTTAGCCTACCTAGGTACCTAGTTTTAAGTGTCACAAAACGTCTCTTTGTCCCTAGGTAGTGTCTATAAAAAAGAATATACCTATTTAATAACTTACTAATACATTATTCAAGACACTACATCAGTAACCATAACAAATGTAGATAAATGTAGCTAAACAACAGTACATTTCATGATGTGAATAATTCATCATCTACCAAGTTAATAAGTATTTTAATAATCAAGGTTACTGTGACATAGCTAATAATATTGAACAGTTATCGATTTCCTATAGCTTATCAATATAATCAGATTTAATAACATGCAAACATGATTATATGAAGTCTGCTATATGCAAATATATCATGAATGCGGATATTGATCAAGTAAATAACGTGAATCCCTATAAACAACGTATATCGATTCAATTTCTTTTCGATTGCCTGGAATATCGAATCGACAGATTGTTCCATCGAATCGACAGACCGTTGTTTGTAGGGATATTCAATGAAAAAAGTAGGGTAAGTTCCGAGTTATTGGACAGTTCTACATTTTCGCTCACAAGAAATAAAGTAAACAAACATCAATAGCCTTTGCTATATTCAGTAGCTATGATACATGGAGGTACTAGGTAATAAGTATCATGGATACCAATCAAAATAACAAAGGTATATTATATTTTTTTCTTACATAACTTGCCCTAAATATTAATTGCATATTTTATTAAAAAATACATTGCACATTAAAAGTGTTCAAGATTGGTACACACAGAATAAGATTTATTTTTCATTAGACACATGTGGTTCAACTGCATATATTTTTTTGTTAGATTTTTAAGTAAAAGGAAGAGGTTAGGTACCCAAATGAAACATTATTTACGTACATTAAAATCATAATTAAAAAATTGTTGAAATTGCCATGGCTGAAAATCCTGTTCTCTATCATTCTATTCTTAGCTTTTTATTAAAGAAAAAATAGTTCCAAATTTATTTGAGATTATAATAAAAAAATTATTTGAGATATAACTCAGAATAGCAATTAGTTATATCAAATAATCTTTAGACATAAATGGAGAGGATTTGAAATTAAAATAGAGTAAATTTCATTAAATATTAGTTATATTACAGAGCATGCGTATCTATAATTCTTTATCCTAGAATGAATTTATATATTGAGATATAAATAAAAAGATAAACAATGTCTCAAGCCTGTCTACAAGTATAGATTTACATTCGGACAAACTATATTTATATTAGTAAACAAATCACTAATTTTATACACCTATACCAGTGAATAAAAATAAACAATTTTTCAAATTATAGTCAAGAGTTAGTCCAAAAAAATCATACAAAAATTGTACAACAAAATCATGAAACACAATGCTCTAATTTTACACAATCTTGAAATAAACCTATAAATCAGTTGAGCTCATTCAGCCTGCAATATACGAAATATGTTATATATTCAGAACAGGTTTCAATTAAATTACTTCTAAATGATCTTTCAAAGAATGATAGACTATTACAAGCTTTGATTTCATCAGGTATGGATACTAACTAAAATAAATAATTATTATATCGTTTTTTCTTATATTCTCGTGGAAAAAGTAGGAGGAGCTTAGCAAAAAGTCTGGTGGAAAGACTTAAAAAACCCTACGTGTGTACGGCCCTTTAGATATCTATTCTGATGAATAGTTTACTCTAGAGTTGTGAGCAGACTTTATAATATCTAGCTACATTATATAGGAGTAAAATGATGGGAACATTAAAATTCACATAAATTAGTCTTAAAATTCTTATGTTACCATAATGACCCTTAACCCTGTGTTACCCAAGACATGTTCTAGGTCAAAAATACTTTTTTTTGATAGATCAACATTAGATAGTTAACTTTTACAATTTAGAATATGTTAAAAAAAATCACCTATTTTTTTAAAGTCAAATATCATTTGGAAAGAACTTTTGAGTGGTTCAAAAAATCAAATCATTTTGTGGCATTGCCTACATTTAATTTTACGCTTCTTACTGCTAGAATATGATTGTACGGACTAAATGAAGACATTATTTGATGTTTTTCTAATGTTTTTCCTAAAGGACGTAGGGTGTTGTCACCAGTCTGCAGTGCATGCACAATCAGTCTCCGGATATTTAATTTTTATGGCAATTTGTCTCCAAAGATTTTAAATTTCTCTCCTAAATGACTAGGAATTAATTAGGAAATTGTCACCAGATAATTCAGCCATGTTTCAAAGTGTGGTAGGAAAGTCGCCAGTTTGATGAGAAAATGGACTCAGGTCGCCACATTCAAGATACTTTAAAGAAGAAATTTGACTTCCTAGTGAAGATTTTACACTTGAAAATATCATCAAGCATATTGTCTGATGCATGTGCATCTCTTGAGACTATTTATGAGTGATTTACTTGTTATTTACATGCTTTTCAACTTATTTCACCCCTCAAAAGTCGCCAATATACTGGCGACTTTGTCCATACTTTGAAACATGGTAATTCAGGAGACTAATTTCAAGGCCTCAATAGTCGCCGGATAAACCTCACAACTTCATGCATCTTTTGCAGACTAGGGCGTTGAAGGGTTAATTTAAATTGTTTAATTTAATCAAATATATACCTTCACTGTACAAAAGTACATGCGACAAAAACTTCCTAATTTTAACATCCTTATTTTATTTATATAAAAGTATGATTATTGATTTCAGTACCACTGCCAATTCGAATACTAAATAGTTATAATCATATAATGTACCCATTTTGGGATATTTTTAATATTTTCTGTGCAAACAATCCTTAATTTCCTTCTATATTTTATAATATTTATATGTATTTTTTTGCTGAGAACAAAAGGCAAACCAGAGGATTTTTTGTAGAATACTTAACCAGTTCCTACAGGCTACAGTCAGGAAAAACATAATCTTGTAAAGTGTAATATAATTAATATTCATGCACATCCATATGATCCATAAATTCATTTAGACCAGATCTGAACTTCTGAATTAATAATAATGTCAAATTTTTCGGCAAGATATTTTAATTAAATTTTCATTGTAGAAGAAAGTCTTCAGCTGACTGACTACTCTTTCCATACTTAGAAACACACATAGGGTCACGGATGTAAATTGGAGCCCTTTAATTTTTAATTGCGGCCCTCTGAAGACTCAAGTGAGTCTATAAAACAATCTGAACCGAAATTACATTGAAATGTTGCATATCTATCAAAAGAAGCGCGGTGCATTCTATAAATTTAAGTTTATAACGTATGTTTTGATTTATGATGTTTCTGTTGTAAGATGCCGCAGTTAGTTAGTGTGCCGCAATTTACCTGCTTGACAGTTGACCCTAATCATGTAATGTAATAATCATTATTCATAAACCAGACTGCAGGAACTGGTAAACTGTTCTCATTTTCCAGACTTCAGGTAATCTTACATTTTTGTTGCTGTTCTCAGTAAAAATACATTTAAATTATTGAGGAAATTAAGGATACTAGATGTTAAAAATGTTGCAAATTCTTCAGACAGGTTCATAAAGAAACATAAATTCATTATTCTGATTAGTAATTATCAAATATGATGAATTTATGATAGAAAATAGGTAGTAGCCAGCCAGTCTGTATTTCGTGGTAAATTCCACCGACATGTCGGTGGAATTTTAAACCCTTTGAATATAATATTCTGGCAAAGTCGGTGGATTTTTAGCTATTTATTCCTATGTTCCCATTAATTTTCGGTGGAAATATGGGTAAAATGTTGGTGGATCAGCCAAATTTATGGTGAATATTTTCAGCTTTTTCAAAAAGTCAGTGGAATTTTTTGCACCAAATACAGACTGGGTAGCCAGTAGCCACTAGATAGTTAGGCTAATGCCAAATTAATACAAAAAAAATCATAATTTAATATTTCCCTCCGTGAATATAACTAATACGTAATAGAAAATAATCCCCTACCCTATTTTCATATACAATATAATATATATTCATTATATTGCATAATACCTAATTGTAAACAAGGAAATAAAAGTCTGGGAACACTAAAGTGACTAAACCAGTCTTTGCAATGTTGCAAATTTGAAATTTTCAATAGCTAATAATCTAGGTAGTTTAATTATTGGGTAAATGTATGAATAATTACATAGGTAAGTAATTAGCAGATGGAGTCCTAATTGATGGAAAATTAAAACGTTAGAATCTTACCGAAGTCTGTGAATTGTTTCATTGATAACGGAGAAGGGTTGAACTGAGAATAATGGTCCAATTTGTGCTCAAGAATCTTCCTGGCTTGGTTTAAAAGACTTTTGGAGATCTTCATTGTCACTAGAGTGTTATTTAGTACTCTAAAATAAATAGGTAATTGATGACACGTAACTTATAGCGCTCACACTAGAGTTCCTATCGAAACAACAGCTGATTTTTCACTGAAAGGTGAGATGAGCGACACATAAACATAAACAAAAACTGGTACTTAGTAGAAGAAACTGGTACATAGTAGTAGAAACTGGTACACAATAGTAGAAACTGGTCATCAAGTAGAAATTAGTACATAGTAGTAGAAACTGGTCATTGAGTAGAAATTTGTAAACAGTAGTAGAAACTCATATTATATAATCGTAGAAATTGGTACAAAGTAGTAGTAGAAAAATAGAAGTATCCTTTGGTACATAGTAGTAGAAACTGGTACATAGAGCACATTATAATATATACTAATAGAAACTGGTACGCACAATTTTACTCACTACAATGTATTCAATAGAGATAATTTATTTACTATAGAGTTAAATAAATTATATATTACCATATCAAATCCAACTATCTACTTTATTTAATATTGGTCCTAAGAAATAAAATCAATGTCTGATGCCTATAGGTATTTAAGTAGGATACAGATAAGTAGTAGGTACGTAGGGGAAATTGATACGTAATAGTTTGATTACTTATAAATGTATTACATTTTTACCTTTCTTATTGGATTTATTATTGATAAAGTAATAAATCCAATTACACGTGCTTCGAATATTCTTTATCTATTAGACTATTTATAAGAAAAAGTGCCATGATACGTACATACAAACGTACGTACATTGATTACGTTATAACGCAATTCAACAGTTATTCCTATGAGTCAATATCTTAACAACATGACGAAATCTTCCATTTATATCAGTTCTGATTTAATGAATTGCCTTTATCAATAATAATTAATAAATGAAGGGGAAAATGTGTATAATTTAGGCAAAACCTTTCTAAAATGTATATAAATTGAATCAGTATATCTTTAATAATGAAATATTAATTTGTTTCAATTTTTTTCTATGTGTATTTGTAAATAAAAATGGGATTTTAGTAAGGGGGGGGGGGGGGGGAACGTCTGCCTCGGAAGCAAAGGCCATACCGATGGCGTCAAAAGGAAATTAAATACAAGGGACTGGAAGAAGCAGTCAGAAGGAAAGGCGGTTTGAAAAAGTCTCATACTCCTGTCGGAGACAATGCTCAAGGATGCAGAAAAGCTACTCCGTGAATGCATTCACTTACCAAGGAATGTGACGAAAAGGGACACAAGCACCGGTGGCGGCGCTCACGGATGGAAAAGAGGAAAATGAAGAGGTGATAGTAAATGAAGCCTACGAGTCTACCTAACACAAAATCTAAGAGGAAAATGAAGAGGTGATAGTAAATGAAGCCTACGAATCTACCTAACACAAAATCTAAGAGGAAAATGAAGAGGTGATAGTAAATGAAGCCTACGAGTCTACCTAACACAAAATCTAAGAGGAAAATGAAAAGGTGATAGTAAATGAAGCCTACGAGTCTACCTAACACAAAAGCTAAGAGGAAAATGAAGAGGTGATAGTAAATGAAGCCTACGAGTCTACCTAACACAAAATCTAAGAGGAAAATGAAGAGGTGATAGTAAATGAAGCCTACGAGTCTACCTAACACAAAATCTAAGAGGAAAATGAAGAGGTGATAGTAAATGAAGTCTACGAGTCTACCTAACACAAAATCTAAGAGGAAAATGAAGAGGTGATAGTAAATGAAGCCTACGAGTCTACCTAACACAAAATCTAAGAGGAAAATGAAGAGGTGATAGTAAATGAAGCCTACGAGTCTACCTAACACAAAATCTAAGAGGAAAATGAAGAGGTGATAGTAAATGAAGCCTATGAGTCTACCTAACACAAAATCTAAGAGGAAAATGAAGAGGTGATAGTAAATGAAGCCTACGAGTCTACCTAATACAAAATCTAAGAGGAAAATGAAGAGGTGATAGTAAATGAAGCCTACGAGTCTGCCTAACACAAAATCTAAGAGGAAAATGAAGAGGTGATAGTAAATGAAGCCTACGAGTCTACCTAACACAAAATCTAAGAGGAAAATGAAGAGGTGATAGTAAATGAAGCCTACGAGTCTACCTAACACAAAATCTAAGACCTCGTAGTTGAAGAGCATAACCCTAGCGCTATCCTCTAAAATTGACAGTTCGAGGCCCCTTCTCTTCCATTCACCACAGGCAGCTTCAGGATAGAACCCCTGGGGACACTAGGGCTATAAATTAAATATTCTAATAAAGGGATATTAATGAAACAAATAAAATTGGCAATAGTTTATTATTTCTTGATGAATCAATTAATTTAGCTGATAATGTTTAAAAGATAATTTATTAAAATCGATGCAAACTTTGAATAAAAAAGTTTATCACAGTAACCCTTTACAGTGCAAAAAAAAAAGTTAATTTGACTATTTTTCTGATTATTTTTATTGTGATTTTAATCAACAGCAATGATTAAATTTAATGATTAAAAATATTCAATTATTTGCAATACACAGATGAAAAAAATTGAAATATTTTATAAAAATTAGGAATAAGTTCCAAATTATCAGACGGTTCTAAATCTTAGATCACATGAGAAACAATTAATTTAAAACAATTAATGTTCCACGTTTTCAAATTTAATGATTATATATTTTTTTCTTATACGAGATGTGGAACTGTCCGATAATTTGGAACTTGCCCTAGTTGGAAAATGAAGCTATTTTGTAGGGATACCATCAGATATTTTATGGATAAACTCCCCAGGGGTTTAACATGTAACCCCCCACCCCCACACGGTGAATGAATATATTAGGGTATATTCAGAGTTTTCGGACGGTTCCAGAATTCGATCATGTAAAAAAAATTACATTGAGCTATGATTTAAAAAATATTTTAATTTTTATATTCCAAAATGATTGAAAATATGGAACCGTTCGATGATTCAGAACTTACCCTATGTATTCGTGCGTTAGCAAAATAACTCGATTTAATAGGTATTAAATAGACAATATTATAAATAAGATGAAAGATTTTATTCTCCATTCACAGTAAAACCCCCGAGTAATGAAGGACCTGAGTTATGAATGCACTTGAGTTATGAAGTAGTTTTCTATGATAAAATTAAAGAAAATGATATACATCAAGAATTTCATAATAGTTATCCCTTAA
Organism: Caprella mutica; assembly: GCA_947561585.1. Classification (NCBI taxonomy): domain Eukaryota; kingdom Metazoa; phylum Arthropoda; class Malacostraca; order Amphipoda; family Caprellidae; genus Caprella; species Caprella mutica. Next base: position 399,522 of record CANNZV010000033.1, on the reverse strand, counting down.
TGATCATAGTTTTCTATGATTTTAATTATAGAAAACTATCTAGAGCACTCGAGATATAAAGAGTCTGAGTTATGGGGAACCAATACTTCATAACTCAGGAGTTTCCTGTACTACGACCACTACAGGCCGCTTAATATGACATTCATTCATGGCTTTCTGTACGTACTAAGCGGCTGGTCGTGTAAGAAGATAAATAAGATCTTTGTTACCATAAATGAGCAAAGTTACACACAGTCAATGTTTAACACTATTTACAGTAGAGAAAGTTATGGTGGGGCCATAGAAGATGGAAAGAGGAGCCAATTTAATCTTCTACAGCCCCACCATACCTTTCCCCTCTCAATCTTCTATGGCCCCACCATACTTTTCCCCTCTCAATCTTCTATGGCCCCACCATACCTTTCCCCTCTCAATCTTCTATGGCCCCACCATACCTTTCCCCTCTCAATCTTCTATGGCCCCACCATACTTTTCCCCTCTCAATCTTCTATGGCCCCACCATACTTTTCCCCTCTCAATCTTCTATGGCCCCATCATACCTTTTCCCTCACAATCTTCTATGGCCCCACCATACTTTACCCTCTCAATCTTCTATGGCCCCACCATACCTTTTCCCTCACAATCTTCTATGGCCCCACGATAACCGACAAGGAAAATCATTGGGTTTTTTTCAGTGTTATCGAACAGTTCCACAGTTTCGATCATATAAGAAAAACTATATAACTGTTATTACCAATTAAAATAAAACTTAAATAATAATTGTTTATTTCTTCTTACATGTTCGATAATATGGAACTGTTCGATAACTCAAAAAAGCTCACCCCTGGTATTTTATTATGGTATATTATAATTATTAAATCTCACACCCCCCTTCCCCACTCTCCTATCACGGCGTATCAATTGGCGGGAACTTAGTATCCGCACTGTCCCCCCTACTGTCACCCCCCTGGTATCCCCGCTTGTTCTTGTCCTCCTTTGGTCCCATGCTGATGTTGAAGAGCTGCAGTTTGCGGAAGAACTCGGACACGTCCCCCCGGCGGTAGGGTTTGGTGACGAGGCAGGTCGGGATTTCTTCCGGCTTTTCTATCCACACCTGGGAAGAAAAATATAATGAATTATTAAGCAGGAAAAAAGTAATAATTAATTAACGAGTTAAGTTTTTAGTTACACAGGAAACAATAATTTAATAGTTAGAGAGTGTTCATTCGTTTCAAGTGCGCTATCCTCTAAAACTGCAAGTAGCGCTAAAAAATTAGCCGGGTAAAGTCGCTTGTTTGCAACAATGACCGCCAAGAAGATAACCGCTAAATTGACCGTAGAGACGCTAACTAAATAATGTCCTAATCATCTATCATAATAATACCGTAGAGTTATGATAAATTTTACTAGAGAGAGGTATTGTTGCAGCGATTGCAGGACGCTGAAAACCTTATTTTGTTACAGTTACTCCATTTAAATTTTCAGTTAAATGACCCCAAAATAAGGAATTAATCGTCCTGCAAGACGCGATATAATTTTGGATAATGGCTCACGACTTGAATAATACCCATAGTGTGTTTATTTATTTATTTGGTGTCCGCTTCCACACGACGGGTATTAAACATGAAGAATGTAACTATGATAAACACGGGAATATATGGACTTGGTATTTAAATCCCCCATTTTTATTCAATTTTTAATTGTATTCTTTCTATAAAATAAATTAGACTATGCAGAAAATTTAATTTTAATTGAATTCATTAAAAGTAACCTAATAACGGGTAATAAATTGGTATTGATGATGACTCGCATTTTTAACGGGAAAGTACACTAGTAGTAAATAAATAGAGAAGTATACTAAGTTTCGAATTCATTGACGGTGAACTTGATCCATTCTTCAGAAACGATGTAAACAAATGGCGTCGCATACAGTACTCTCATGTATTATTAGTTGAATATTATAAGTGAATAGAGTGTAAAACGTGATAAAAACAATTTCATGTAAGTTAATTTCCATGAAAATGCACATTTAACTGAATAATAGCACATTTCTTATTAAAAAACAAATGGAAACCACTGTGTGTGACGTCACTCAGAGTATTTTCGGATGTTCCAATATTGTACTTAGTTTTTCTCTATATATTTACTATGGTCCTATCGACCTAACCGTAACAAAAATGTCACAATTAAAAAAAATTATTTAGTAAAGATATAATTATTTCTACTTCTATAAAGTTTAGAGGCCTATTTGATGTTTCAAAAAATGTTCCACCTATGTTGTTTCGGTGGCTTATCACAATATTGGAAACGTTTTAAAAACCCTCTCCTGAAAAATAGCTCTTATTGAGTTATGACTACATTCACAGGGCAAGTATAGTAAATAAATAGAGGAGTATACCAAGTAAAATGTTGGAACATCCGAAAATATTATGAGTGACGTCACACAAAATATTTTACATTTGTTTTTAATAAGAAATGTGCTATTATTCAGTTAAATGTGCATTTTCATGGAAATTAACTTACATAAAATTGTTTTTGTCATGTTTTACACTCCATTCACTTATAATATTCACCTTATAATACTTATAATATTTGACAGTACTCTGTGTGACGTCATTTGTTTACATCGTTTCTGAAGAACGGATCAAGTTCACTGTCAATGAATTCGAAACTTAGCAAACTTCTCTATTTATTTACTATGAACGAGATTATGGTGGGGCCTTGGAAGATTAAGGTGGGGATTCCTCACAACCTTCTATAACTACATTTTTGCTTTCTTAAATTACTCACCCTGTGTTTGACATCAAAATCTTTAAGTCGTTTGGCCAGGTTTGTAAGTTTTGTCTCACTGCTTATGCCCAAAACAATCTGATGAAGAGAGGACTGATTAGTGAAATCAACTTTGCAGTTAGGGTACGTTATTAGTTATTGCACAGGTACACATTTTCGATCATATGAGAGATAAATAACGTAATTAATTCATAATATTATCTTTAACCCTTCAGCATCTCATTTTTTGGTTCATTATTTTGCATACATGTTTAGCTTAAGTTATACTCTATTAATATATCACAGAAAATAACATACATCGTTGTCTTACAAATAATTCATGAAAAATATAATAAAAATATGAATTTCCAAAGAAACAATATTTCATTTCATAATAAATAGGAAAAAAATATTTGAGAATAAAAATGTCTTTAAAATAGTTCAATAATGACATACTAAAATCTAGACAAATTCAGTGAGTTTATATGTAACTGCCTACTAACAGGTTAATAATAGAATAATATTATATTCTATTATTATTATATTATATTTAAGAATATTGTATAAATCTGAAGGTATTTTTAGGTTCAATTTAACAAAAACATAAAAATAAATTAAATGTTGAGTTTAAATAACCAACACTAATGATAATATGGACCACCCCTAATGATAATATGGACCACCTCTAATGATAATATGGACCACCCCTAATGATAATATGGACCACCCCTAATGATAATATGGACCACCCCTAATGATAATAATATGGACCACCCCTAATGATAATAATATGGACCACCCCTAATGATAATAATATGGACCACCCCTAATGATAATAATATGGACCACCCCTAATGATAATAATATGGACCACCCCTAATGATAATAATATGGACCACCCCTAATGATAATAATATGGACCACCCCTAATGATAATAATATGGACCACCCCTAATGATAATATGGACCACCCCTAATGATAATAATATGGACCACCCCTAATGATAATATGGACCACCCCTAATGATAATAATATGGACCACCCCTAATGATAATATGGACCACCCCTAATGATAATAATATGGACCACCCCTAATGATAATAATATGGACCACCCCTAATGATAATATGGACCACCCCTAATGATAATAATATGGACCACCCCTAATGATAATATGGACCACCCCTAATGATAATATGGACCACCCCTAATGATAATATGGACCAACCCTAATGATAATATGGACCAACCCTAATGATAATATGGACCACCCCTAATGATAATATGGACCACCCCTAATGATAATATGGAAATCCTGATGAGTATTAATCTTTACCAAGAAGAAATTATTAAAATATATAACTAAACATTCCAACTTGTTATTTCATTCATTTACACTCATAGACCGTATATACACAGACAGAAAAGAATTAAGAGTCATAGAAACAGTTCTTTTAAATGAACATATAATTTTTATTTCATAGAAAAAAATATATGAACAAATGGTCACAAATTCAATAACTAATAATTGGTTGACATTCCATTGTTGTTTAAAATATTATTATTTATTTATTTATAATATTATTATAGTTGGATGTTAAATTGGTGAACATTTATTTTTTATTTCGTTCTGGATATTATATGTTTTTTATTTAATCTATTTTTTTTGTCATGTGTGTGTATATAAAATATGTGTACTAGGTATATATATATTTTTATTTTTAAATAATGGTACAAAAATTGAAGAATCATATCAAAAAAATCACATAAAAATATTTCAGAATGAATATGTGAATTCAAATATCATTTTAATTCATACATTTCTCAAATAATATATTTTCAAATAACTATTTCAGTTATTATTTTAGGTGCTTAAAAGTTGTCCCTATCCACTACGAGGTAATCCAAAGAGACATGAAGAGAAGAAGGCCTCGTAGAAGAGGGGACAGTGAAAGTATGCTCCATGCACTAGGTCGACTACTCGGCTACCACAGGAAACCGTGTCGACCCAGCGCATGGATGGCAAGAATAGACACCCATGGATAAGAGACCTACACAGTCAGTCCGCTTACCCATGAATAAGAGACATACACAGTCAGTCTGCTTACCCATGGATAAGAGACATACACAGTCAGTCTGCTTACCCATGGATAAGAGACATACACAGTCAGTCTGCTTACCCATGGATAAGAGACATACACAGTCAGTCTGCTTACCCATGGATAAGAGACCTACACAGTCAGTCTGCTTACCCATGGATAAGAGACCTACACAGTCAGTCCGCTTACCAATGGATAAGAGACATACACAGTCAGTCTGCTTACCCATGGATAAGAGACCTACACAGTCAGTCTGCTTACCCATGGATAAGAGACCTACACAGTCAGTCTGCTTACCCATGGATAAGAAGACATACACAGTCAGTCTGCTTACCCATGGATAAGAGACCTACACAGTCAGTCCGCTTACCCATGGATAAGAGACCTACACAGTCAGTCCGCTTACCCATGGATAAGAGACCTACACAGTCAGTCTGCTTACCCATGGATAAGAGACCTACACAGTCAGTCTGCTTACCCATGGATAAGATACCTACACAGTCAGTCTGCTTGCCCATGGATAAGAGATCTAAACAGTCAGTTTGCTTACCCATGGATAAGAGACCTACACAGTCAGTCTGCTTACCCATGGATGAGAGACCTACACAGTCAGTCTGCTTACCCATGGATAAGAGACCTACACAGTCAGTCTGCTTACCCATGGATAAGAGACCTACACAGTCAGTCTGCTTACCCATGGATAAGAGACCTACACAGTCAGTCTGCTTACCCATGGATAAGAGACCTACACAGTCAGTCTGCTTACCCATGGATAAGAGACCTACACAGTCAGTCTGCTTACCCATGGATAAGAGACCTACACAGTCAGTCTGCTTACCCATGGATAAGAGACCTACACAGTCAGTCTGCTTACCCATGGATAAGAGACCTACACAGTCAGTCTGCTTACCCATGGATAAGAGACCTACACAGTCAGTCCGCTTACCCATGGATAAGAGACCTACACAGTCAGTCTGCTTACCCATGGATAAGAGACCTACACAGTCAGTCCGCTTACCCATGGATAAGAGACCTACACAGTCAGTCTGCTTACCCATGGATAAGAGACCTACACAGTCAGTCTGCTTACCCATGGATAAGATACCTACACAGTCAGTCTGCTTGCCCATGGATAAGAGATCTAAACAGTCAGTTTGCTTACCCATGGATAAGAGACCTACACAGTCAGTCTGCTTACCCATGGATAAGAGACCTACACAGTCAGTCCGCTTACCCATGGATAAGAGACCTACACAGTCAGTCTGCTTACCCATGGATAAGAGACCTACACAGTCAGTCTGCTTACCCATGGATAAGATACCTACACAGTCAGTCTGCTTGCCCATGGATAAGAGATCTAAACAGTCAGTTTGCTTACCCATGGATAAGAGACCTACACAGTCAGTCTGCTTACCCATGGATGAGAGACCTACACAGTCAGTCTGCTTACCTATGGATAAGAGACCTACACAGTCAGTCTGCTTACCCATGGATAAGAGACCTACACAGTCAGTCTGCTTACCCATGGATGAGAGACCTACACAGTCAGTCTGCTTACCCATGGATAAGAGACCTACACAGTCAGTCTGCTTACCCATGGATAAGAGACCTACACAGTCAGTCTGCTTGCCCATGGATAAGAGACCTACACAGTCAGTCTGCTTGCTCATGGATAAGAGACCTACACAGTCAGTCTGCTTACCCATGGATAAGAGACCTACACAGTCAGTCTGTTTACCCATGGATAAGAGACCTACACAGTCAGTCTGCTTACCCATGGATAAGAGACCTACACAGTCAGTCTGCTTACCCATGGATAAGAGGTGATAGGAAAATTGTCACCCTGATGATCATTATTAGATTTGTGGGATTATTAAAACTTTACGAAAAGTATAGTTTTCGTAAGAAGGTTATTAACTCATTCTAACATATATGTAGTGAGGGGCGTGTCGAACCCCCTCACTAAAAAAATGAAGAAATGTGCAGTAAAACATACTAGCGGACACAACAAACTACTTCACGGCCATTTCTGTTAAGAGTTTAAATTAATCTCTTCATTTAGAAATGTTTACATTAATTTCTGTATTATAGTTTTCATTTTTGTTAATATCACCTTTTCAAAAATTTAATGAATTAAAAGTTAAAACCCCTAGACTGATAATCAACCCCCTTATTTAATTAAATAATCATTAATCTTATCACCTTATGCATATTATCGACATCTTGTAAGTACTGCTTAGCCAGATCGTCATCTTTGAAGAGTTGGTTGGTGGCGGTAGTGGCATGGCAGGCCTGCGCTATCACTGCACCGAACTTCCAATTGAGGGCCGTGACGAGGTCCGTCCTCATGACGATGTACTGCACTATGTCGTTAGCCATTTGACGTCTCTTGCGCTCTGGAAATACATAAAACATTAGCTAAATAAAGCTAAAAAAATATTTAACTTAAAAAAATATTTAACATAAAAAAATATTTAACATAAAAAAATATTTAACATAAAAAAATATTTAACATAAAAAATTTGACATAAAAAAATGTAAAAGCAAAATTTAACATCAAAAAGAATGAAAATAAATTAAATATTAAAAAATATTTATTATCAAAAAGAATGAAAATAAATATTAAAAAACAACATTAAACAATAGAAAAATAGAACATCAAAAAGAAACTAATTTTTGTCCCTACATTTTAACAGTCTGTGAGTTATTACAAAAAAAATAATAAAACAAGAAAACAGAGTTAATTCAGGTATTTCTTTATCGATCATACCCTAGTGAAGTTTGTATGAATTTCTTGAATGAATATGTACCGATACGTATTGGTAACCGATATACGTACCAATAAAAATAACTTTAAAATTTTGATCCGTTTAGGTACAGTGTGACTAATTGGATAGCCTACAGTGTGACTAGTTAGATATCCTACAGTGTGACTAGTTAGATATCCTACGGTGTGACTAGTTATATAGCCTACAGTGTGACTAGTTAGATACAGTGTGACTGATTGGATAGCCTACAGTGTGACTGATTGGATAGCCTACAGTGTGACTAGTTAGATATCCTACAGTGTGACTAGTTAGATAGCCTACAGTGTGACTAGTTAGGTACAGTGTGACTGATTGGATAGCCTACAGTATGACTAGTTAGATAGCCTACAGTGTGACTAGTTAGATAGCCTACAGTGTGACTAGTTAGGTACAGTGTGACTGATTGGATAGCCTACAGTGTGACTAGTTAGATAGCCTACAGTGTGACTAGTTAGGTACAGTGTGACTGATTGGATAGCCTACAGTGTGACTAGTTAGATAGCCTACAGTGTGACTAGTTAGATATCCTACAGTGTGACTAGTTAGGTACAGTGTGAATAGTTAGGTAAAGTGTGACTGGTACATGCCGCATGTCACTCCCTATGCATCTATGTTAATTTTCCGTTGCGTCAAAAAGACGCTCGTGTGCCCTGGCCATGCGTCTGCGTTCATTTCACGTTGCGTCGAAGAAACGCTCGTGTGCAGGGGCCCTAACAATTACCATTGAAAGATGCGGCAACAAACCGTCAGTGCGCGCACTTACACGTAAATTATACAGAATTAACTGGTTATGCGGCAGTCACCATGCGTCAAGGAAACGCATTGCCCTGCGTCCAGAATTGTCCGTCTTTTGCCGTGCGTTCAAGAGACGCTCGTGTGCCCACATGCCCGAGAGTTAATGCTATTTTAGAGCCATGAGTCAATCGCCGCATGTCAAAGAATGCTCGTGTGCGGGGGCCTAGATAACTACATGGAAGAGCTTTAGTATCCTAGATACGATCACGCTATAAATTACCACAAATCAAATTTCTGTTCTGTTCAAAATAAAACATTTTATTTTAATAAATAGTGAAAATCATGACACATTCAATTAATCATATAATTGATTACATGAATTAATATAGAAAGTAAATACTGACCTAATTGTTCACAGAGTATTAAGTAGAGCTATCTTGGTAGTATGTAATTATGTGTTATTAACGAATAAGTAACCTTGACATGGTTAAGTTGCCAATAGCTTTTAGAGCATCAAACTTCAGTCAAACTAAAGCTATTCAATACTTCGGGATACCAATCAAAATATTAATGAAATTGGTATAATGGATACAAATTATATTGCAGGTATCATGGGTACCAAAATAAAACTTAAATGATAATTATTATTAGGGGTTCGACAATATGCTTTATAAATCATAGAGAATATTACAGACGGAGAGAATTAAAGAGTATTGAATGGTTCTACACCAGCGGTATATAGTATTCGATACCATTTCATTTCGTCTGTGATATTCTTAAGATCTATGATTTTGAAAGCATATTGTTACAACACTAGTGACAATATGCTTTATAAATCATAGAGAATATTACAGACGGAGAGAATTAAAGAGTATTGAATGGTTCTACACCAGCGGTATATAGTATTCGATACCATTTCATTTCGTCTGTGATATTCTTAAGATCTATGATTTTGAAAGCATATTGTTACAACACTAGTGACAATATGCTTTATAAATCATAGAGAATATTATAGACGGAGAGAATTAAAGAGTATTGAATGGTTCTACACCAGCGGTATATAGTATTCGATACCATTTCATTTCGTCTGTGATATTCTTAAGATCTATGATTTTGAAAGCATATTGTCACAGCTCAAATAATATTTATATTTTTTTCATTATATGATCGAAAATGTGGAACAGTCCTATAACTCAAAACTTACCCCAGGTTAAAAAGAATCTTAAAATTTTTACCCTCGCAGATTGCAGAAGGTTATATTTAAGCCGTTATTTATTTATCATCTTGCTATTCGTATAACTCAAAAAGTATTCAACCAAATTGCCTGAAATTTGGTTGAACGATTGGTCATTATCCAGGAAACAGTTCATTAGACTTCATGAGCGAAAAGGTCAAAGGTCATTCATAAGCGACGGGTCTTGGACATTTCATCCAACGGACATTTCCTCCAACGGACATTTCGTCCAACGGACATTTCGTCCACGAATTGCTTTATTTTGTATTTTAAAGTGTAAATGGGATATATTTCATATTATTTTTCACTATTATATGAATAGCCAGGAGTAAATATATAATATTATTATAGTGATTTAAGCCGAACCATTTCATATGAACACATAAAAAATGTTTATCTATCGATTACAGTTACAAAATTAGATATGTTAAACAGGTTGACTGTATCATTAAGTTATTCACCTTCTATAATTTTATCCATTAATTAATGAGTTACGAGTATCCAACATCACTAAATATGGAAACGTATCAAAGAGAATAAAATAATTACTATAAAAGTAAATGCCAATTATTTTATATGGTTTTATTATGAATGAAAAGATAGAACTGTCCGAAAGCAAGGATGTTTTAACGTTTATATATATTTAAACGTAATACTAAAATGAAACAATTCTAGCTAATTCTTTTAAATAATATTTAAATATCAATCGCTTGTTTAGTACTATATACATGTATGTATTTTATGTAGTCACTGTTGAAAAAAATATTGTCATAAAAAAACAATTTCTGAACCAATATTTCTTTTAATAAGCTAATCTGAGTACTAATATTGATGTTTATGGTAGTTATTGTGAAAATTCAACTCAAAAATTATAGTTATTGTGAATATAGAAAAATATATCTCCGTTTTTTATGTTTATGTACTATAATAATCTCGAGACATGCCTCGCTATTATTACAGATTTCATAAGACTGGGGTGCAATAGAAGAGAGGCCTGCCTGCATATCATTAAATAAAGTATTCAATTTTATTATTTATTACAGCAAAGACCATCAATTATTACCATCATAAAAGGGTGCTTTATACTTTTATATTGCAGAATATATAGATGAATAATACATAATAAAAAATATGTATACATTATAATTATAATACAAAATAAAGCATTTCGTGGACGAAATGTCCGTGCACGATAAGCGACGGCAAAGGTATGCGATCTACGAGTGCCCATCATCTAGTTTATATTATTTTGATAGCAAATCTTTCCTGATAAAAGTAAACTCCTCCCCCCATAAATCTCAATCCCTTCATCACCCCCCCCCACCAATCCCTCCAATAACCCCCCAATCCCTTTATTAGTGCCATGCATCACACATCAATAGTTTGCCACATTGTCACTCGATCTCCATAGTGATGGGTAAACTGAAGAGCCATCAACTTTCGTAAACTGGCCACTGCGGAACTATTCTTACTATTAGTCTATCACATAATAAACTAAATATGGGAAGGATAGTAATTATTTTAAAAAGTAATTATTTTATAAAATAGGGAATTTGGTGGAAATAGTTTGTTATTTTTCTTTCAATTACTGGTTTAGATTCCCAATTGCAATTATTATTATTTCTAGTTTAATCTTCCTTTTGCCAAAATTTGATGGTAATAAGACACAAGAATGAAAAAAATCAATTTGCACTTTCAAGGACAAGGTGTTTTTTTTTCTACCTAAGATGCTCAATATCACAAATTTAAACAATGAAATAATTAAAAAATGATAATACAATAAAAAATATATGTGTCTTCTTGTGTAAGACACTATTGTGTAGTTATACAAATTGTTTTCAATTGCTAATTTCAACAAAAACCTTATGGGACAACTAAATAAAATATCGTTAACATTAACAAACATTTTCATATACTTGTGTTTTGACAATACTACAAAGATTTTAAATGACATTCAAATCTGATGACTAGGGTTGTGACAATATGCGTTTAAAATCATAGATCTCACGAAAATCATAGACTAAACGAAATGAAATGGTATCGAATTCTATATACCGCTGATTGATATCAGTACAGGAGGCCATTCCATTAAACCGATCTCTTTATTATTTTTGCTGACCAGAAATTGCTTTGTGAATCTTCAGGCTAGGATTGTTACTGTGCATAAAATGCATTTTAGCTTGAAAGTTCAAACCCCCTGGTTTGTGAGCGGTACTATAGCGAAAAAAGCTGGATGATTGTAAGTTAAATTTTTCTCCTTTCTGAATGCGAAATGGCACAACAGTAGAATCTCTAACTATGACAGATCCGAAGGATTACATCCATTAGTGTACCTGAGAAATGTTTCGGTCTACTATAGTGGGAAATTCGATTGTATTTTATTTGCATTCAATAAGGAATAAAGGTTAGCTCCTACTCCTAAACAGGGTTTATCACACAACATTTTCCTCCGACTGTACCGCTCAAAACCAGGGGTTTCAAGCAATGGTGCATTTCTATGAAAGACAACATTTCTAGCCTCGAGGTTTTAAAGCAATTTTTGGCCAGAAAAAATGAATTAATATTAGAGATCGGTTAATGGAGTTGATCACCAGATTTAAATTGCACAAATCACAAGTATATGCTGGTATAGTAGGTAATAGACTAGCCAAGATGAACTGTGGATGAAATTGCAGAAACATTAATTGCTTAATTAGGGTACGTTTTGCATGCATCGACTGTTGCGATCGTCACCAAGCGAATATCGCTGAGCGCTAGCCCAATGTTATTCCTATGGGAGTGTTTTGCAACGAGCGATTATCACTGAGCATTAGTTCAATGTATTTTAAAATGTATTCTATGTATTCTATGGCTGCGCGATCACCGCAACAATCGCCGCATGCAAAACGTACCGTAAGATATCACAAAAATTGACCAAATCATCAGATAATCGACTGTGAAAGTTCTGGAGAAGAGAGGACCGTATATGGAGGCTTGGAGCTGATTATGACTCTTAAAATGTTTGTTAAAACATAAAAAAAAGCCACAAGAATTCATCTATATTTTTGTTACATTATTGTTTATTATTCATTACAGTGCTGAAATTGTGGTACTGAGTATCACGAGTATAAAAATACACTCAGTCCTTGTAAGTAAGTATAATTTGAAATTTTAAATATTTGCGTCTCATTTAAATTTTCACAAAAGGAAGATTTGCTTAATCGCCGGGGATAAACATTTAATAAACATAAACTAGAAATAATAGTGGTTGAAATAAATAATCCAACTCAGGCGTTCAAAGAAAAAATGACAAACAATTTTGACCAAATACCATATTCTACCTATAACGTAACTAATTTTTAAAATAATTCCATATTGCATACACATGTGGTATAACCCATAATAAATCAATTTATGCCATTATAAAATTATATTAAATACAGATTGAATATCAATTAGCCACATCATATCCACAGTTCTAGGAATATTCGGTCTGAAGAGAAAACAAACACTTATGAATTAGATGTATCGGAGGGCGTGACGCCCCCTCCCCCCGAAACTAGGTCATTAAACAATCATGAATTGTGCAGTACAACAAACTAGCGGATACAACAAACAACATAACGCCCATTTATGTTGAGATGCCTTTTATGATTCAGAGACCGAAATTTGAAGAACGGATATTCCGAAACCGATATTTCCGGCCACCCATAACCAAATGTCAATTGCAATACTTATTGCAGGTGTTTACAGTATGTAGTTTACTACATTCCTACATTCATGGTAACATGTCAAACACAATACTTATAATAATATTTTATTTTATGCTATTATTTTATGTTAACTACACGAAATTTACCATTCCCAAAATGTATACATGGTATACACAATTACACATGTTTTAGATGTGTAAGTACCACATGGTATACACAATTACACATGTTTTAGATGTGTAAGTGCCACATGGTATACACAATACACATGTTTTAGATGTGTAAGTGCCACATGGTATACACAATTACACATGTTTTAAATGTGCAAGTGCCACATGGTATACACAATTAGGCATGTTTTAGATGTGTAAGTGCCACATGGTACACACATGGATTTGTTACAGAGCAGCACAATTAGTTAGTAGTATCGATACCATTTCCTATATATTTTCTATGCACTGTTTCATGAACCCATTAATTATTTCACTGAATCAATCGAAAGAACATTAGTGTGTCACCATGGAGTCAACATTGTAAACAGTGATAATATTGGTAAATATTGTCACTAATATTGGTAAATATTGACGCTAATATTGGTAAATATTGCCGCTAATATTGGTAAATATTGCCGCTAATATTGGTAAATATTGCCGCTAATATTGGTAAATATTGTCACTAATATTGGTAAATATTGTCACTAATATTGGTAAATATTGTCACTAATATTGGTAAATATTGTCACTAATATTGGTAAATATTGTCACTAATATTGGTAAATATTGTCACTAATATTGGTAAATAATGTCATTAATATCAATTTTATTTAATATCACGCCCCCATTACACATATATCAGCATTGAAGTAATAAACTGAAAATATCACGGAAACTGGAAATAAATTCGATATATGTATTTCTCATTCAGTAATACATAGGAAATAAATCACTTTAAACCCTCATATCTCAAAAACTATTAGTTTCTACAAAGTACAGTTTTGATTTTCGGATTCTATGGACAAAAATACATATAAAAAGTTACTTTATATTAAATCTGGTGGGGTTCGTCGAATGGGAAAGATCCTAAAATACTATTTAAATTAATATTCATGGAATAAATTCAAATTTAGTTTGGCAACAATTTTTCTCATCAAAAATAATAATGAGAAAGAAATCATAATATACCTAGGTACCTAACTTTTAATTTAGGTAGGTATATCGATTGATTTTTTTTAAACATCTCAGAATGAACTATACGTTGTGGATTGATATTAATTTGAATAGTTTAAAAGATATCGCCACCACCAATAAAGTAATCTAAAGAGACATGAAGGCCTCGTAGAAGAGGGGACAGTGAAAGTACGCTACATGTACTAGGTCGGTAATTAAGTATTTCCCCCTTACATATTTCACAGTGTCCTCACCATACTTCTCTTTATTATGATTATCAGCACTGCGACTCCTTCTATTCTTCCCATTGCTTCTCCAACCGTCATTCTCGTCGTAGGAGGTAGGCCGTTTGTCCCTCCACCGATCCCGACTGTTCCCTCGGGATGGAGACGGATCATCATAGTCCCGACTCTTCCTTCTTGTAACACGGCTCACGTTACCACCCCGGTGAGGGTACAAATCTTTGTACATCGCACTTTTCGATACGAATTCAGAATGTTCACAAGAAAAAACACAATCAGAGAAAAATTACTCAGCAGATACGGTGAAGTAACCAAGAAAACACAATCAGTGAAAATTTGCGGATTCGATTTTTGAAGTAGGTATCAACATTTAGGTAATCATTTACAAAATCTAGGTTTTCGCGATTAGAAATTTAGAAACACCGAACAATAATTTCTACAAGATCCATAAATAATGTCCATGGTGAAACCCTTTATCGTTCTAGTGTTTACATTTGTTCACTAGTCCAAATGTGACATTTTTATTGGTGAACGATGAAGGGTTCATGAATTAGGCGCGTGCTAGAAACGTACAAAATAGCTATAGCCTATTCTGGTGCCAAACCTAGATTTTTTTTCCATTAGGCCTAGTTCACACGAGGCGTTCTCTAATGTGCGTTGGATATACCATATACAATATATGGTAAAGACCGGCAAATGCGCGTTTCAACAAAAATCCTGAAACGCGCGTTCGCTTGGCGCTTGAGACAAAACGCACTTTTAAGTGTGTATACACATCTATTGAACTTCATGCAACTCGAAACGTCCCGTCTGAACGAGCCCTTAAAGTGCAAAAATTAAGAAAGTAGGCATATTCTACTAAACATGTTTTCTTGATACTCTAATTTAATAATTTCTTCAAACCAACAGTCATATGTAAACAGTCGCTTGATATCAATATCCACTTTGATTTAGCACGCACGCAACTGGTTGCTTAAACAAAAATGAAACACGAACGTCACGTTAAATAACATTCTTTGTAGCAACACTGAGATCATTTAACCGAGCATCTTTCTAGTCATCTACCAAATTCATCCGCATGGACATTATTTACATTGTAGGCTGTAAGTTCCGACACGGTATGCTCACGAAGAGCGAGATCTACGACTACACTAAGGTGTCGATCACGCCGTTCGTTAAAAGGTTAACCAAATCGATACCAGGCAACTAAATCACTAATTGAACTCATTTTTCGCATGCTCAATGTTCAGTGTTAAGTGGATATATATATGCAGCCGGAACTTATATGGACCAGTTGCTAATGGTTAGTGGTGATTTACTAGTGTACCTACTAATATATAATTTTAAAGGCCTTGGCAATGAATATTCAATAGCAGTATGTATCCGGTACTGGCTATCTATAAATATATTAGATATCAACAGGAGAGAATTAATTGATCATTGATCAAAATTATAAACAAATAATCCTATAATCAAATAAGGAAATGTATTGGTTCATATATATATCGTTTACAGATATTGCAGTTTTAATCAATAGTACAAATAATCGGCTACTTATTATTTAAAATACCAGGAGCTAAGATATTTTCCCAAAGAGCCAGATAGGTCTAGAAATAGTCATTGATTTTCTTTTTTTACCTTTGAAAGAAGCGCAAAAGTTATGACGTCACATGTACCTTCCCACCCACCCCTCAACCCCAGACGCTGGCTGGTTCAAAACAAACGTTAAAGACGCTTTCGTTTTAATGCATAACTTCTAAAGTTACCTAGTGAGCACGAACCTATATTTTTGCATACTGAACTTCTTTTAAGAATAACCTTATTTTATTATTTGTGTTAGGTAATGAATTTGATAATTTAAGATTTATTATATTTTAGATAGGATTGTGTAAAGCCATCAATTATTTTAGTAGAATTTTATGTTATATCAATAACATAAATCTGATTATTTTTAGATGATCATTTAAAAAGGTTTAGGTAGATAATTATAAAATAAACCTCTATTCTTCTTTTCATTCAGATTGAGATTGGAATAATATTACACTTTTATATATATTGGTAGAAGTAAGCTTCACAATTTCTGTGCTTATGTGTATTACAACCAAGTACATTCTGGATAATTGGTGAAGATTTCTGACTGCGGGCGAGTGGAAAATAGACATTACTAATTAGAGAGGATTTTCTAATTAATTCCTAAGTTGTTATGTTTAATATATGAAAAGTTTTATACTAGCCTGCAAGACTAGTTAAATCTGACTTCTTCTTTGTAGCTGCATAGAAAACAATTGAGCTCTACTCCTACACTATTATAGCCATCCATCTCTTCTTTGGTTTTTCTTTAGGTCTTTGTCACTCTTCTTTCCAATCATGATTAATCCAAGTTTGCACTTGATGGTAAAACTGTAAATTTGTCTACCATCTCGATGGAATTTATATCTTTGGAATAAACAACAATCACACAAAGTCAATAGATTTTTAGCTATATATTTTCACGTTACCAAAAATTGTCAATGGGTAACTTGGGAAGAAGTTGGCAAATAGTTATTGATATTTCTCAGGCCAGCAGAATATATTAATAAGCTAAATACTGTGAATTTTATAGTTCCCATTAATTTATTACTACCTGCATACTTCGACAGAGTAATCAATTCATCTGAAAAGATCTAATTTATAGTAGTAATGTTGATAGATCCCAGTTTTTATTTGATAGTGGAACTGAGATGTCAGATATCCTATGTTACCATACATTTTTGGTGGCTACAGGCTTAGTTAGGGAAATGTTGGTGGATCAGCCAAATAATTGGAAATACCTTCACTTAATGCTAAATTGTTGATATTTCTAGATTTTTCAGCTTATTGACAAAGTCATTGGGATTTAGTGCACCAAATAAATACAAACTGGGGCAGATTAGCCAAAATTTTCAAATTTTCAAAAAAACTTAAAAAGGTAGCTAAGTGGGTTTTAACCCTTTATGACCAGAAATAATTTCTAAAATGTTAAAATTCTATAAACTAATTCTACTGTCTCTAGTTAGTAATAAATAGCTAATAATGTGCCGTAACAAGTGGTTAAAAGAGTTGAGCCACTCGAGTGGCTTATCCAAATTCTACAGAATTTGGAGCTTATCTGGAACCCCAAAAAGCTTATTTGAGATCCCTCCCCCCCAATAAAAAGCTTATCTGAGATCTCCCAAAAAAAGCTAATCTGAGATCTAGAGAGTAACTTTACATCAATTTAAGATCCGAGAGTCAGGAGCCATATTATGGCCCCAGACTGCAGGAAATGCTGGCTGGTAAACCATTCTCAAGGAAAATTGAAGAAATCCTCTATTTTGGTCTTGAATTCCATTCTCATTTCTTAGTAAAATAGCTACATGCAAATATTAAATTATAGGACGAAATAATCAAATCTAGGATTGTTAGCACTCCAGTCTACAGAAACTGCAGAGCAGATTTTATTATGAGTTTATCATTTTATGCAAAGTGGATTTTATTATGAACTTATGCCATGTTATAGATTAGCTATGACAGTTAAAGCCAATTAATTGGCAAACATTTCAAATTGTCAAAACTCAGATATATATGCCCAGGTAATAAAGCATGTCCAAACTCGCCACTTTAATTGAGAGTTTGTGAGTTATTTTGAGCCCTTCAATTGCAAATGATGAGAAATATCCAATTTTCTCCTATGCTTAGTATGCTACAATGTTTTTTTGGAGAGAATTTTGGCCATAATATTTACTTGGATATATGCAAGTCTGCATAAACTGGTGAATATTCTTAGAGGTCTCTTATTCTGTTCATATTAAAAATTGATGAAAATAAAGGGATAAATTCAGAAATGTCCAAACAGAATATTCAATATTCCTAATATCTCCAATATTCTGCAAAATTGTATATATGTAATTAATTTAAAATGTATTATTTTCTCCATTCCTAATTTTTAATTTTGGCTTGAAATTTTCAAAAAATGAGCCAAATTGGTTTGGATCAGAATTTTGGTAAGATTTAGGCTCAAAAATTGGCTTACAAAATACCAACCTCCCATTGGCTCCCAGATAGTAACTAATAAAGCATGTCTAAACTTGCCATTTTAATGGAGAGTGTGTGACAGTTATAATGAGCCCTTGGCCTATTTAATGCTACCCGAAGTGCCCAGACCGCAGAATATGGAACATTTTCCCAAGACTCTCTGCAACAAATCTAAGTCCAACTTTAGAGATTGTATATCTCTGCAGGAGATCTTAAATTAATTACTATGTAACCATTAATTTCCAGTCTGCAAAGCATGCACAATCCGTCTCCAGATATTTAATTTTTGGGGCAATTTCTCTCCTAAGATTTCAAAATTTCTCTCCAAAATGGCAAAAAATCTCAAAATACTATCTAATAATTAGCTACATGTAAACATAAGAATTAATTAGAAAATTGTCACAGGATAATTCAGGAAACTAATTTCAAGACCTCAATGGTGGCCGGAAAAGAGACACATTATGATTATGTAGAGTGGCTAAGTGCTCTTCAATTGGAAATGGAAAGAAATATATAATTATCTCCTATGCTTATTGCTCTTGCTACATTTGCAATGTTATTTTGGAGTGAATTTTAAATTTATGATGATTTGATCATTTTGGAGAGAAATTTGGTTATTTTTTAGAAATTTTGGAGAGACAAATGGAGAGTTTATTAGCCATACTATTTTACTTGGCCACATTCTGCTTGACTGCTTCTTCAACTCAATTATTTATACAGAGTGGATTTTATTATGAATTTATGCAAACTGGGTACTGGATAGCTTAATACTCTTACTGCAGGAACTGGTAAAGTGTTCTCCAAGAAATCCTCTATCATGGCTTCTGTTTTCACTTTCAGTAAAATTATTACTAAAATACATGTAAATATAGGAGGAAATTAAGGATTATTCGCACAGAAAATGTTAAAAATGTCCCATGTTCTGCAGACTGGCGAAGTTAATACTAGTTAATAGCTTTCAAGTTTCAATTTTGTCAAATTGTAAGGCTTAATGATTTAAGGCAGAAGGCCCGGTGACAGAAATTCAGTCTGCAAAATATGGGACATTTTTAACATTTTCTGTGTGAACAATTCTTAATATCATTATATCCTCGGAATCCTCCTATATTTACATGTATTTTACTGAGAACAGAAGTTAAAATAGAAAATTTCTTGGAGAACAATTTACCAGTAAACTAAAATCAAGCCCATAATATTAATAGTAATAAGTAATAATAGATTATATATCAATGCTAGTCTTTTGGGGATATTAGTGTGAACTGTGAAATATTAAGGTTTCTGGTTTTTCACATTCTATTTTGACTCACAATTCAAACAAAACAGATAATAAATTACAACAAAACCCAATTCAACTAGGTAGCTTACCTAAACAAAAATAAATAAATAAAATTAGGTATTACCGTATTTACTAGGTACCTAATAATAACTAATTTAGTATTTACTATATTATTTAAGAGAAGAACTGAAGTAATGTTAAAATGAAATATTTATTATGTCAACAGTTAAAAAAACTCATTTCATGTACTTACAATTGCACGAAAATTATATACTCCTGTCAGTAGAAGTAGGTAGGTATGACCGTATGCCGTATTCGGAAAGTTCTTCTGTGACAGTTGCATTGTTTACATCAAAACAAACACAGTATTGACAATATGGTGTGTGATGTCATGAAATCAAATCTCTAAAATATAATTTTGATACTTGTCAGTTTCCGTCCATGCAATAAATATCATTTTATTTATTCATACTGACACTAATTCATGATTTTATTTTATTTTATAAAGTTGATATGCTTAAAACTGGATTATTAACTGTTAATCTGATGACGTCACGTACACAAAATAACTAAATTGTCACTACCGTTTCTATTTACTGTGTATTGCATCTTTTTCTAAACCGCGGATGAAGATTGAAAATATAAAATAATATTATATAAATAGAGATGGAAATTTATTAAAAATAATTGGTTATAATATGTCACAAATTACCTAAAATAGTCGTAATAATGGTAAATCAGATGGCAGTAATTACCGATTAAGTTGACAAAAAAGGCAGTAAAACGCTTTGGTCGCAAAATGTGATTCGTTAAAAGAAACAATAATAATCTTCTATTCGATATACGATAATACGTCATATATTTAATTATACACCATTTTTAATTGAAAGACATATATAATGTACGCAAGTTCGTACGATAAATCAGAAATTACCCTACCATAACTTTCACATAAATGGACGAAGTAGGTACGTACTCAATCTCAATCACCGAATTAATTATTAACTATCGTAAATATAAATGAATTAACTCTCCCCAGCAAACATGTCCGAATCTATTCGATATCGGGTTGTGTCTAATTCGTTGCGCTGGTAGCGCATGCCGGTAATAGATATGAAATACACTTAAATTAGATATCTAACTGAATGTATCTAAATTATTTGACTGTTTAGAAATCTAATTTGTATCTATCATCAGTATCAAAAAATCTTCACTCTAGTCTGCATCGTTCATTTTCTAATCAGAAATCGTTTATTGCATATCGAAACAACACCAGTAAATAGTTATCTATTATATTATTGAATTCCGTTTTAGAATAGATATCTAAAATTTCTTATAATTTATGATCAATTCCGATATCTACCTAAATGAATCGACACAACATCAGTAATTAGATATATATTATATCACGGAATTCCGTTTTAGAATAGATACCTAAAATTTCATTCCATTTATGATCAGAATAGTGTTGCATCGCAACCGAAAATGTATTTGAAAGATCAGATTTTTCTTTATCTTTACTATTTAGAAGCAATAGGTGAAATATAGTTGCATCATTTAGAAAGAGTACTGAATACTATATATCGGTATCAATATAAATATCAGTATAAGTTAATAAATATTTATAGTTTAGATGTATGTGTATTTGATATCGATTTGGTGTCTATTGCATTACTAAAACGCTTTCGTTTATATCTCTCTTTTATTTATTTGAGTGTTGCATCGCTAATCTAAATATGTATCTCAACGATGAGCTGTCTCTTTTTGGTTACTATTTTAGAAATAAAAATGAAGATTCTATGCGTCATTTAGAAAGAGTTCTGACAAAGTATAATGGTATCAACAATCCATCGAAACAGTTTCCAAATATCTTCAAATTAGATATGATTTTTGTATAGCATTTGTTGTCTATTCCATTACTAAAACGCTCTCGTTTATATATCTTTTTTTATTTATTTGAGTGTTGCATCGCTAATCTAAAAATGTATCTGAACGAAACAGAGGAATCGATTTGTTTCTTTTTTCTACATCGAAAGTGTAGAGCACGTTGTATCATTTAGAAATATAATTGATACGACTATGTTTGCTGGGTCATAATCATACAGAAAACACATTTTAAATAAATATATGCTATATACAATATTTCAAATTAATTTCTTCAATAACTATATTTTAGTTATTTCGTCTAAAACCGCATAGAATGTAAACAATTAATATATGATATAAAGCTCATTGATTTCTATTGCTGCACGAAAGGTAGGTACTTGAGAAGTACACAAAAGTAGTTACCTAGCAACTGATATATGTGAGTATAACTACACAGTGAGTTATTATATTGGGTTCAACGATTTCTTCAACGATTTCTTGCGACCTGAACGACCCTTTTAGAAAATTTAATTTGTGCTTTCAGTTTGTTTTTTCCCATTCAAATGGGAAAGAGATCTTCCTCTTTTGATGACCCCAACCAAATTTAAATTAAATTTATTTTTTCATATGTACTTTTGCCCTTAGAATCTGAAAATTATAACTGTTTTTTGTAGAAACTAATATTTTTTGAGATATGAGGGTTTGAAGTTATTTTTTCTCTATGTATTACTGAAGGCCCAGTAAACATTACAATGTTGGGCCAACGTAGGCCCAATTCAGAATGAAACTCTGGGCCAACGTTGTCATGCCGGTTTCGGTGTATTGGGCCAGCAAAATCCCGACGTTGGCCCACCTCACGGATATCCACAGGCCCAGAACAGTATAATATCGTATAAACGACTTATTAGTACCGGCAATACTTTACGTTGCCGATGTCATGCATGTCTTCGGCCAGTACTATTTTCATATAAGAGGTGTATCAAACAGATTACGCTATTTCAGAACAGACGAAGACAACAATTGCTTCTAACAATGTCGTAACTGTCCTACAAATACATTTTACAGATCAAAATTAGGGTAAAAAATAGAACAATAGCTAATTCAATCTCATATCTATATTATTTTATCTACGCTATTTTAACCAAATAATAATATTTTTATTTAAAAATGAATAGCAAGCATAATTTTTAATATGAATAATTATTTCAAACGGAAAAATAACTTTTCATACTAAATATATGAATTAATTAACGGCCAGGTTCATTTTAATAAGGAAATAAATAAAGTATTAAAAAAATAATTGAAGGGATATCAGGCCCATTTATACTAAATTGCCATAAACGGCTACAATTTCTAAGATATACTTAATTGAGGATATTAAATTGGCTATTTGATGTGATTAAAGTTTGGAGAGATCGTTTACACCTAACCTCTTTGATTTTATGTCGAAAACTGCTAATTAGAACCGATAGACCAGTATAATAAATATACTGGTAAAAAGAAAAATCACTCGATTGGTTAACCAATGTTTCCCTTCGTTGGGCCAGTGCTGTTTGGCAACCGTTGGCCCAATGTCGTTTACCATACATTTGCCCAGTGTGTAATAACACTCTGGTGCCACTCCCAATCGTGCCAATATTTTGCCAACGTTTACCGACGTTGGCTCGATAGTGCAATGTTATCAGGGGGATTGAGACTCGTTTTCACGCTTTTTGTCAATTTTGGTCAAAGATAGCCGTAATGTAGTTTGTTATATCTGCTAGTTTGTTGTGCTACACACTTCATGATTGATTCACGACCTGGCAGGGAGGTATGTGGGGCAGTACGCCTCCACTCCATTACACATTTATCAGTATATTGAAGTAATAAATGGAAAATATCACGAAAACTCGAAATAATCTATTATCAATATATGTATTTCGGTGAGCGTGCCGCCGCCCCCCTAGCCCCCCTGAAGTGCGCATTACAATCATGAAGTGTGCATTAAAACTCTATAATGTTTGAGTAATTTCAAGGATAACACGAGTTTTTTTTTAAATTCTCAATCCTTCAGTGAATAAATCCAAACCCTCATGTCTAAAAAACTATTAGTTTCTACAAAAAACGGTTATGATTTTCGGATTCTATGGACAAAAATACAAATAAAAAACAATTTAAATTAAATTTGGTGGGGGTCGTCAATTGGGAAAGATCCTTTAAAAGAAACAGTTATATAAATAATGAATAGAACCTGGAAATAAATTAGTATTATAATAATGGCGATTATTTCTAATAAAGATATTTTCAATGTTTGAATTTACTTCAGTGTCCGTTTTCTGACCATTTGTGCAAAACCTTATGGTATTCGATACCATTTCATTTCGTCTGTGATATTCTCAAGATCTATGATTTTAAAAGCATATTGTCACAACCCTATAGTGACAATATGCTTCATAAATCATAGAGAATATTATAGACGGAGAGAATTAAATAGTATTGATTGGTTCTACACCAGCGGTATATAGTATTCGATACCATTTCATTTCGTCTGTGATATTCTTAAGATCTATGATTTTAAAAGCATATTGTCACAACCCTATAGTGACAATATGCTTCATAAATCATAGAGAATATTATAGACGGAGAGAATTAAAGAGTATTGAATGGTTCTACACCAGCGGTATATAGTATTCGATACCATTTCATTTCGTCTGTGATATTCTTAAGATCTATGATTTTAAAAACATATTGTCACAACTATAGTTATAATAATTTAAGATGTATTCTAGCAATTATTAACAAGTGTAAGAGAATTAATTCATCAGTAGCATTCAAAATGAAAACTTTACAATATGTAATAATATATTCATTAAATGATACAATTTATACTCAATCAATTTGCAAAAAAAAATTAGGTTGGTGGGTCTCTACTCAATTACCGAAAACTACTAAAGGTTATAAATGACCTTGACCTTTGACCTGTTCGCTCCCAAAACCTATTAAACTGGTTCCTGGATAATGATCAATTCCAGGCAATTTGGTTGAATACTTTTTGAATTTATCGAGTTATAAATGACCTTGACCTTGATCCTTGCTTGCCCTATGACCCTATCGCTCCCAAAGTCAAACTAATTCTTCTTCTTGGATATTGACCAATAATTATCCCACCGAATTTGGAGCAATCTGGTTGAATACTTTTTCAGTTATGCGAATAACAAGATGATAAACAAACAAATGCTGCCTAAAATATGACCTTCTACAATCAGCGACAGTAAAAAAATGTAAAGTGTAAAAGACCTATTAAAAATATATATAGATACCATTGTAATAAAAATGATAGTGAAAATAAAAATGTTAGATATTTAATTTAAAAATATAGGTATAATTTATATAACAGTTCATTAGGCGTAATTATAATTACTTACCTTTTTCTTCTTTGTCCGCCATCGTTAATTTATCGGTTTATTAAATTAAAATAAAAAAATAACTTATAAAATTTATCTTAAAATATTCTAGGTGAAATTATTTTCAAATCAGTAGATTTTTTATTTAAAAACTTAATATAATAAATGATAATAAATATTATCTTGTTATAATTAAGATAATATGTAATTATATTAAAAAGTTTTAATATTCAATGCAATAATAGTAAAATTGAATTAATTTAGTAGTGGTTTAACGTCTGTTTTGGAACCAAAGGCCATATCACTGACGTCAAAAGGAAATTAGGGACTGGAAGAAGCAGTCAGAAAAGAAAGTGGCTCCATGAACAAAGTCAGTGACAATGCTCATGGATGAAGAAAAGTTACTCCGTGAATGCGGTCATTTACCAAGGAATGAGATGAAAAGGGACCTACGGATGGAAGAGGAAAATGAAGAGATGATAGTAAATGAAGCCTACGAGTCTACCTAAAACAAAATCTAAGAGGAAAATGAAGAGGGCATAGTAAATGAAGCCTACGAGTCTACCTAGCACAAAATCTAAGACATCGTAGTTTTAGAGCGTAACCCTATTGCTATTCACTAAAAATTATAGTAGCGTTAAAAGAAATTAAAATCAGATTAAAACATGAAAAAATGAGAAGGAAATATTCCAAATTACAACAGTTCGTGGACCTTTTCTTCCATTCACCACAGGCAACTGCAGGATAGGGCCACTGAGATTAAGTATAACTGTATATACATATATATTTTCATGAATAAAATTCACAACTAATTCCCACTTCACCAGTACCACTCGAAGCACGTCTTGTAACACTGCCTTGTTATAACTAACTGTTAAAAGTTCATCGTTACTAACACTACCCAATCGTCACAGGTATAACACGTGGATTAAACTGTAACGGTGTCACGCGAAACCTTAGTGAAGTGACTTCAAAAAGGTACTATCGGGTACTGACCTCTATACTATTGAGAAACAGTCATTTTTAATGGGTAAGTACACTGGTTACAATTATTGATACGATTGAGAACACGTTGTAGCAGATTATTGAAACGTATTAAGAATTTTGAAAAAAATTTATTATTGAAGTTATGGTTCTGAAACTTTGTATGTATATATAAAATTGAATTATCTATCGTTTTTGTTCGTGACATTTTTTCGATTAGACCCATAGAAAACGAGTTATTCGAATTTCGAACAAATTTCGAACCATTTCAAAAAACAAAGCCTCTGGTTTTTGGTTGAAGCTAGAGCATTGCGGTTTTCTGCATTCGATTCTCCATACTGATATCTACAATACTGTTTCTTCGATTTTTGATTTTCGAATTGGTTTTCTAAATTTCGACTTTTTCATAAAAAGTAAACCAAAAATTTTGAAAAAAATTTTTTGTCGGAAAAAATGTTCTACAACAAATTCGAAAATCAAAAATCAAAGAAAATCGTATTGTAGATATCATTATGGAGTATCGAATGCAAAAAACCGCAATGCTCTAGCTTCAACCAAAGACCAGGGGCTTTGTTTTGAATACTTATTTTTTCACATTTCTAGAAGTGCGAGAAATTGAGGTTGAAAGTTTAGTACGAGATATAGGTATATAGTGGGTATATAGTGATTTTTGGGTATATAGTGATTTTTGGTGACATTATTCAAATTGGTAGGTGCATCTCTATGCTAATTGGCTAAGACAAACATCACTCCATATCACGTCACACGTGATATGGAGTGATGTTGAAGTGAAGTCGCAGCGCGTAACCTTGAAATGTTATTGAAAACCCTCCCCCCCCCTTCGCCTTTGGAGATATAGTTATTTTTGGTCTCTCACATTGTTCACAATATTGGTAGGTACTAAATTATGAAAAAATAAAAAATCATAAAATTTTGAATTTTCTTCGGGGACGGTCCCCTTAAAAAATTGTATTCTAATTCCAATAAAAAAATGTCAAGCATATTTCAGTGTATGAAAGCTTATATCTAGATTAGCTATATGGAGATTTTTAAAAATATATTTCGCAATCTTTTAATGTGGTATCTTTGGTTCCAAAATTATATTCTTATTTCAATTATTAGTTAAATATTAATAATTTAACCAAGTAAAGTTAACGGACCAGAAATGAAGCTAGTAAAGATAACGGACCCTGGTCTGTTGCACCAATTTTTTGGGTTGTATTATCTTTGGGCCTAATTGTAGGCGAGCCCAAGTATCGGTGCTTCTTTTTCCATAATTTTTTATATGAATAAATTAAATTCATTATAAAGTTAAATAGTGTGAATCAACATTAAAGCTCCGCTGTCGCAACGGTCCCTAACTTGGGTACCGTTTGATTTCTCTTTCAATTATCGACATGAATATGTTGAGAGTTATCCCTCTACGACCTGAATTAATTTTCAAAAGTTGAAATTTTATAAACTTTAAATGTGTCAAGTTAGTAGGCAATAAATAGTTAATATACGAACTAATTTTGATTAGTTTTGAAATTTCCTAAATTTGATTCCAACAGGTGAATATTTGTGTTAGCTCAGAAAACTAAAGGGAATAGTATAACTTGTCAATCTAATTTAGAAAACATATGAAATAACTTAAATGAGTAACTAAATTGACGTATTTTCATTCTTTAGGTTTTTTTTCTTCATTCTGTACTTTTTTATTCTTATTAAGTAGGATGTGTCTATACGTCAATTAATCCTATTTGTCATTCAATTGTTTCATAGGTTTTTTAACTCAATAATATTAATTATTTATCATAACAAGTATTTTTTTCTTTCTTATATTATGGTTTATTGAAATAGGTACTAATATTTGAATCTGTTTGGTTATATTAATTACTAATTTGGTTAATAATGGACAATTGAGCGAGCATTCACCCTGTAATATAGTTATAATATTTACATTCTAGAAACAGAAAATATTAAAATCAGGCTAAATTATTGATATAAATTCTATCACTATTACTACTATTTAAGAATTTTTTGTGGTAAAAAATTTATCAGAAAATATATTTTCCGAATAGTAAATCACGAAACTCATTAAAATTTCCCACCACAAAATAAAAGTTATCCTAGAATTGTTTTTCCTAGTAGTAGGTACTAAGGTTACATTACATATGATATATTATTTTAACAGAAAAGAAATTGAACAAGTATTCGATTACAAATTAATCATTTAATAAATATTAACATTCAACCTTCACTGTCCGACTTTCTATCAGATTAAATAGAAGAACAAGAGAGCGATACTAACTTTATCTTATACATATTATCATATATTTAGAGCCTTAAAGGTAATTGGGTATATATATATACACTTTTAGAAGGGTACGAATTGTTTAGAATGATCGTTCAAAAGAAATTATTATAATATGCAAAATACACCAACAGAACTCAACCATGTTACAAAAACTTACAATTTTCTGAAAACATTCCTGAAGATTTTACTCACGGACTTAGTTTTACTTTGTACTGCTTCTTGATGTGCTACTTTTCACTGTTGAGCTTATCGCTGTTCAGCTTCTCTCTGTTCAGCTTCTCGTTGTTCAGTTTCTCTCAGCTTTTCGCTGTTCAGCTTCTCGCAGTTAGATTCTCTATGTTCAGCTTTTCGCTGTTCAGTTTCTAGCTGTTCAGCTTCTCACTGTTCAGCTTTTCGCTGTTCAGCTTTTCGCTGTTCAGCTTTTCACTGTTCAGCTTCTCACTGTTCAGCTTCTCACTGTTCAGCTTCTCACTGTTTAGCTTTTCGCTGTTCAGCTTTTCGCTGTTCAGCTTCTCGCTGTTCAGCTTCTTGTTGTTCAGCTTCTCTGTGTTCAGCTTCTCGCTGTTCAGTGTCTCGCAGTTCAGCTTCTCGCAGTTCAGCTTCTCGCAGTTCAGCTTCTCGCTGTTCAGCTTCTCGCTGTTCAGCTTCTCGCTGTTCAGCTTCTCGCTGTTCAGCTTCTCGCTGTTAGTTTCTCGCTATTAGCTTCTCGCTGTTAGCTTCTCACTGTTCAGCTTCTCGCTTCTCAGTTTCTCACTTTTCAGCTTCTAGCTGTTCAGCTTCTCTCTGTTCAGCTTCTCTGTGTTCCGCTTTTCGCAGTTCAGTTTCTAGCTGTTCAGCTTTTTCCTCTTTCTAGTTAATGTCTATCAAATACTCAGGAAATGTAAGTGGGGTTTATCCGGATTACTTCTATTTGGTACAATATAGAAATACACTGTTTAGCAAATATGGCTCAACGTGACGTATTCGAAAAGTGGGAGAAAGTACGGTCTGTACACCGCTAAAGCTAAGCGCATTCTGACTAGAGAACAAGTGTTCTCTCAGCAATAACTCCAATAGTCCTATATGTACTATTGTCACATATAATAACTAGTCCTATACATTGAATAATAGGCATTTGGATATAGAAATGTGCATTTTGGTTAATAGGTATTTGTGACAGTTCGAATCTGGTTAGCAAACAGGATATAGATAATTATAGAAATTGGACACTCTCGAAAAACAATGTCATTTCAGAGTTACAGAAAATATATAGTTATTCTGATCGAAGTAATAGTTAATGACATTCTCGTTGTTCATCTTCTCGCCGTACACCTTCTCGCTCTGCAGCTTCTCGCTGTTCATGTGCTTGCTGTATAGCTGCTTGGATTAAAGCTGCTCGTTGTTCAGCTTCTTGCTGGTTAGCTTCTATCTTTCCAGTATCAGGCTGTGTGATGAAGAATTATTTTTCAACCTTTAAGGCTTTATGTGAACACTGTACATTTACAAAATATATTTCAAATCAGTTTTTGTAACTACACACCAATTTGTTAGAATTAAAGTTAAGATGCGCGCTTAAGAAATGTTTTCTCTGCTAATTTTATTCACTTACCAAATGGAGGCATAATTTTTTCGATAAGTCTTCATTCACACTGAAAGTGAATAAAAGTGAGATGAGACATCGAATTAATTTTTGTTAAGTTACATATAATGATTAACTCAAATTTTAATATAATTTATAATTTTCTTAGTGCTATTATTTTCATTTTGTAAAGACTTCTAAAGTAGAAGTTTACACGCAATATTAATTGAATTTAATAGTTTACCAGTCACATACATAGATATAATCTGTTCTTTATTTCAATAAATTTTAACTTCCAACTTAGGCAGTGGGAAAAATGGAAAAACTATGTATTGAGTCACACTCCAATAAAAGAAAAAAAACATACTCACCTGCCTCACACTCATTCAATAGTCTCACATTAACTCACCAGTCTCACACTCATTCACCAGCCTCACACTCACTCACCAGCCTCACACTTACCCACCAGCCTCATACTCACTCATCAGCCTCACATTCACTTACCAGTCGCACAATAACTTACTTTGAAATTTCCACTTCTAATCTTACTGCAGAATTGGTTCTTATTTTCTCTTTCGCCAACTGTTTCAGAAGCTCATTTGCGTCAGTGTATATCAGGTGACAACTATCCAAAAATATACCCTGAAATCTGTAAGTAAACATTGTCAAGAAAAAGAAAATAATAACAACAAATTTAATTTTTTCAAGTTACTGAGAAGATTTTTATATGCGTTGTGAATTTTTTTACAGATTCATTCATAGAAAAGATTGCGCTTGTAGACATTTGATTATTTATGGGTTTCGTTAAAGTTCAGTTTCTAAATTTATCTGTTTCATATTAAAAATATCTCTTATAAAACGGTTAGCTTTGTTGATTAAAGAGTGGGAATGATTACAATAGCTACGGGAACCAACTAACCAACTAAATTACAGGGAATCATTTTTTGAGGTAGAAAAATATTCCAATCTACTGATACCACACTCACTGTTTTGATTTAGGACAGAGGAACTTGATGATGTTGTAGACGTTTTCTCTGCCATCCACAGGTATGTCTACTATGGTTAAGACGGAAGTGTCCCCTGGAACAGGATTACTCCCAGTTCTGGGACAATCATCGGTATACTTGACCCTCAGATCTGTAACGTAAATAAAGTGAGTAAGCAGAAGTTATCAGAAATAAAATAAGTTAGTAACCAGTAGTAGTAATTAGAAATAAAATAAGACAGTCACCCCTAGCGACAGGAAATAAAAAGAGTTAGCAGTTATAACTAATTAAAAACAAAATGAACAAGTAACCACTAGAAACCAGAAATAAAATGAGTTAGTGACCAGCCACTGGAAAAAAAAAAACATTTGAAATGTAGTGAAAAAATACGTTTAAATATTATCACTAAGTTAAGGAGAGTTTTGTATGCAACATTAAATCTTTAGCTTTGGAAAGCAGTTCGTTGTTGTAAAGATTTAGTCTGGTCGTACTAAAGAGATAGTCGGGTCGTACTAAAGAGATGTCGGGTCGTAGTAGAGAGATAGTCTGCTCGTAGTAGAGAGATAGTCTTGTCATAGTAGAGGGATAGTCTTGTCGTAGTAGACTAATAGTCTAGTCGTAGTAGAGAGATAGTTCATTTATAGAAAAGTGATAGTCTGGTGTAGTGAAGAGACGCTAAAGGTAGCTGAGGGTGTTACCACTACAGAAAGCAAAGGGTGTTCATATTACAGGTAGATAAGAGTGTTAACACTACATGTAGCTGATGATGATAGCAGTACTGGCAGCTGAGACGGATAAAACTATAGGAAGTTAAGGGTGTGAACAGTTCAAGTAGCTTCGACGTTAACATTGCAGGTGGCTAAGGGTATTTAGACTGTGGGTAGCTAGAGGTGTTTATATTGGTATAAATTGAAGTTGCTCGAAAACATCCCACAATTGCTTGACAACATATAGAATACATTTTATCATTATCCTAACCAAGCAAGGTTGAAGTCACCTCTATCATGTTGGATAAAAACTAACCTAACATACGAGCAATTTTTCATCGATCAATTATACGTCCAAGCAATTATTGGAAACCGTTCACATTTTGGGGTAATTCACTTACATAATTCTCTGTGCTCCTCGAGAGTGGCAAAGCTGACATCATATGGAGACGGAGTGCTGATACGCAGAAAACTACCTGTGTAAACTCTCATCAAACTGGAGAGACGTTCAGATAACTTAATACAAGCACTGAATTCAGTTACCTTACACCTGTAATTAAGAAAATAAAGAATATATTAATGAATAACAAGAAATTGGCTTGGTGTTTGACAATTGAAAGTAAATGTACGCAGTTAATTTTTTAGACTTCTTAATATTTAAATTTGTCTAATAATAAAGCGTAAATAAATTCAATTATAATTGTTGCAGCTGTTAGAGCGTATTTCAATTTCTTAAATGATAGGTAAATTGTAAGAAATTATTCTTAAATGTAAAGTAGATTAAAAAATAATGATTGTCAATATATTTTAACACAATTAATAGTTTTTTTCAATTTAAAACAATCTATTCATTCTATTTATTTTATTATAAATACGAAGCATATGAAGAATAGTAAATCAAACTAACTTGCTATTCTTGAGTTGTGTGTAGATCTCTCCATTTAGTGGTTGGTAATTGTCGTAACTATGTTTGAAATTAAGACAAATTTCACTGTCATCTTTAAGCACCGACACCAGCTGAACAAGATTGGCTACGTCAGTGTCTGGTATATACTTAATAAGATTAGAATTAATTTTCACTCTTGTTTGCCTCATCTTCAGTATTTCAGTCATGGGTCTGATGTGACGATTGTAATTTAAATGATAGCCACTTTCGTCTCTCATTGCATTAGCAACGATTGAGACGATGATTGATTCACAGTTTGAAGAAGAAACCAAATCAAAGAGATAGTCACAGCAGACAGGATAGTCATCATCGTTTTTTGGTATAAAGTATTTTCTTAGCACTGCACTGAATGTTTTGGTGTACTTTGTCAGCTCTCCAATACTTAAAGTTTCCAAAATCAGAAGTTTGATGATATTACCATACCTGTTGAGAATAAAATGAACAAATTATTGTAAAGCCAATTGTCACTTTGACATGCAAACGATGATATTAACTATATTTACACGGTTTGGTTTGCCTAATATATCAATTGATGTTTATTTATTGTTTATATCTATTATCTATAACGAAAGGGTGACAAAAGCCCACACGACAAAATCCCTAGCTTCAAAAGCATATACGACAAAAGCCCACACCGACAAAAGCCCACACCGACAAAAACCCACACCGACAAAAGCCCACACCGACAAAAGCTTATCAATGGTGTCAAAATATTGCTTTGTCAAACAATTGCAAAGTAACAAATTTTAAATATTGGTTCCGAAGCAGACAATAAACAACTACTAAATTAATTATTATGTGTCGGTTAATTTTGAATGATTCTAAATAAATAAATAATATTTCAAAATTCCATTAGGCAAAGTTACGAATATTTGCCCGACTAAATAATCACCCCGTGATTGAGTCGCAGTCAGCCAACAAACAAAATTCTCAGATCACCTCTAGATTAGGGAAACTGTGAGTAAATACAAATTAATTTAAGGTTGTCGTTGTTTTCCTGGAACAAGTTAAATACAATATAGAAATAAGGAACTACAAAACATTTCAGTTATTTTACAGTTATAGGCTAACTGTTGCTTCACGGTTTGATGAAAAATTAGAATAAACTCTGTATTCAGGACATCAACAACCATACTATAGGTGACTAATTACACATATATAAGGGGTATACATAATTGTAGCCAAATAAATTTACCATGTACTTGGCTATAAAATCTAAGACTGTAGCTAGCAAAGTCTACAGAGGCTGATGTTTGTTTTGACCTTTCGATCAGTAATCCTACATGGCAACTGAACAAGACGTCTGCTGGTTATTTTCCGTCTGACTAAATGTTCCAATATATACTAACATTTTAGTACATAAGTTAAAGTGTTTTGAAACTAAGTTCATCGATAACAGCGTTCCTAAATTTGGTGCATAAAACAAATTTACAATGATTCCGTAGAAAGAAAACTGTTAAATTATTATTTTCCTTCGTTCCAACTTTACATATATATGGATTATTTATATTGCAGGAATACTAATTTTGTTTTCGTCGATGTGGGCTTTTGTCGGTGTGGGCTATTGTAAGTGTGGGCTTTTGGCACATGGGCTTTTGACGCAAGGGATTTGGTCGTGTGGGCTTTTGTCGTTGTTTACTAATGAAAATTTGTTTACTCGAAATCTTTAAATGAATACAATAGAGAAAATATCAACATTATACCATTAACCCTCAAGAACATTTGAAAATATGTAGAAGTATCAAAATTAGTGAAATATTATACAAAATAATTAAATGAAGTATAACAAGATGTTTAAGATCAAATTAGGAAACTAATTCCGTGAAAATCAAAATATTTAATTTTTATTACTCGTTGGGTTCGTTATAATAGTTTGTCCACTGATTTGTATGTGACATATTGTAAGAAATGAGTAATCAAAAATTTATTACATATATTTATATATTACACATCAAATTTAATGAATAAAATTCAGTCATGAACTATTTCAGATTTCAGTCTAGCCTTACACTGTACCAAATGAAGCCAGTTTGCCATTAGTGCGACCAAATGAACTCTAATTACTGAGCAGTCTAAACTCTACAGTTTCAGGTATGAATTACGGTACGAATTACACGCCTCTCCCATTTTGTTACAATTTACATCAAGTTATATGAACATTGAAATAAGATTGTTTTATTTATATTTAGTAAACAAACATCAATCTTACTAAATCATTCGAGCTGAATATTTCAATAATTATTAATCTTTTTAATGGCAGACTAACAAAATACATAAAACTTATCAACCAAAATATAATATCTTACCTCTCAACTTCCTTTCCATCGACGTAGCGCGTAGTAGGTAATCCAAGACACTTGAGAAAGTTCTTCCGTTGACCATCTTCTGAGAGCTGCTCTGAACTCCAGTCAATTTCACAATTCCTCATGTTCTCATTTATCTGCTCTACTGCCAAATATTCCTGAATTGTGCTGTGTGTGAAGGCGTAAGTCAAAGCTTTTTCTGATTTCAAAGAGGTCTCTGGTGTTAAGATGCACGTTAGCAACCTTCCTATATCCACTTTTTTAGACAACTTCTGTTCACAATCTCTGATTAAGCTTTCGTGGTCATCTTCTTCAAAGAAGTATTTCTCACTATTGAAGAGCATGAGACTGTAGTAACTGAACACAGCAAGAATGTCATTAGTTTTCCCTTTGAGATTCGAAACGTTGCCCTCTCTCAACTTTTTCTTAATATCTTCAGAGAAGATCTCTCTAATTGCTTTGTAAGCACTTTGTTCATTGTGCAATTGAGACAAACGTTTTCGTTTGTTCAAGAACAGAGAGATGAATAATGCTAAGAGAACTGGAGAGAAGAAGACTCTCTGTGCAGCATCATTGAGATTCTTAAAAATATTCACCAGCTCTTCAGAATTTACCTCATCACCCATCTTATCAGCATACCTCCTCAAGAAGCTCACTTTGTCGCTCATTTCACTAATAGGTTCGATGAGCATTTCATCACAGCTCAAATTCCTCTCTTGTAGATCTCTAATGAAGTTATTTCCTGCATCAATTCTGCCCGAAACAATGCATGTAGCGTTATATTTATTGCAGAAGGGTATGATTTCACCAACCAGTTTTCTGCTGTCATCGTTGACTTCGTCGTATCCATCGATTAGGAAGACTTGTCCTCTAATTTCTTTGAATGCGTCATAAATAACCTCTTTAGGGGAG
The DNA here is from genome assembly GCA_947561585.1 of Caprella mutica. Lineage (NCBI taxonomy): Eukaryota > Metazoa > Arthropoda > Malacostraca > Amphipoda > Caprellidae > Caprella > Caprella mutica. The sequence continues at coordinate 363,546 of CANNZV010000033.1, read as the reverse complement.
TGGAAATTTGGAATACTTTCCTTCAGAAAATCACGAAGATTATTTTGCCTTTCGGTTCGGCATTCTAGGTAGATAGGAACTCTGAATCTATCTAGACCTTTATGAGTCATTTCATTTTTATTTACTGAATTTTCCAAGATACTTTGGAAAAGATATCTCATAAGTGTAGTTTTGCCCGAGCCTGGACCTCCATTGATTACCACAAATTTATCAGTAATTTGATTGCATACTTCAGTGGAGCTGAAAACAGTCTTTTTCGAGTCACCTTCTCCTTCAGCAGCAACTGATAAATTTACAGATTCAAAGATTTGGGCAATACCTACTTTTCCCAGACCACCTGGTAACGGTACAGAGAATGATTTAGAATATTTCTCTAACATAAAGGGTGCACTTTCCTTTTCTACTAAATCTGTGACATTCTTAACTGCGCTCTCGTATGAGTTTGTTGTGTCATGTACTAACTTGTCAAATTTAGATTCCAAATGAGCAATTCTTTCATCAATTTCACTTTGGTCTTTGCTGTAGAGTGTTCCAGCAGTTTTTATGCATTTTCTCATAATATCCTTCTTGGCTTCAATATTGGGGTCTTCAATAGCTTTAGAGTATTCATGACTTACATCATTTCTAAAGCTTTTGATCTCATTGAGAAGATACTCAATACTATTAGTATCTTTGAGTCTCTCTTGCCACTCTTTCCGATCTTGAGTGAATTTATTGTAGCACAGAACTGGGAGAATCTCGTGCAAAAAGGTTATATCAAAGCTTGAAAAGTCTTTCTTTCCGATCTTTTCCTCGTGTTTCATAAACCATTTTCCTAGTTTTATGCCAGACTTCTCTTCAATTTTCTGATTTTCCACGTGTTCTTTGATCGTCACTCCATCGGGCTTCTCAAATCCCCATTCTATTATGATTCGATATACCAGAGGACTGAATTCGAACTTGATGATGTCATTTCTCAGTAAATTTAAATACTCCTTCGAAAGAGTCTGAGGAGATAAAGACATTGTAATCAGGAACACAACCTGTAGGAAAAAAAAAGAGAGTTAATATTAGAAATCGTGGATTGATTAACAGATAAAAAGAAGTTGATTCAGAAGAAATCCACTATAATGAAATCATGTATAGTGAATTCAGTGTCCTGAGTTAATAAATAGCTTCTATGGTGAAATAATTTTCAGAGCAAGTAAGGATAACGGACCAGAAATGACCAAATAAGGATAATGGGCCATGAATTAACCAAGTAATATTAACGAACCAGAATTTAACCAAGTAAAGATAACGGACCAGGAATTAACATGTTATCTGCGGCGTGACTCACCGGTGGATCACGCCATAGTTAAAGTGCTAATATATGTGAATCGCTGCTTGCAGATAATATATTGAAAAAGATTATGAACCTTCTAAAACTCCTTCGTACCTTAGTGGAGAAATGATAAAAATGAAAGGTTAGACTAAAAAGTTATAATTGAAAAGTTGTTTTATTGTGGCCGCAGTTGAAGTGTTAACTAAATAATGATAACGAGCCAAAAATTTACCAAATAAAGTTAACGGACCAGAAATGAAGCTAGTAAAGTTAACGGACCAGAAATGAAGCGAGTAAAGTTAACGGACCAGAAATGAAGCGAGTAAAGTTAACGGACCAGAAATGAAGCTAGTAAAGTTAACGGACCAGAAATGAAGCGAGTAAAGTTAACGGACCAGAAATGAAGCGAGTAAAGTTAACGGACCAGAAATGAAGCGAGTAAAGTTAACGGACCAGAAATGAAGCTAGTAAAGTTAACGGACCAGAAATGAAGCGAGTAAAGTTAACGGACCAGAAATGAAGCGAGTAAAGTTAACGGACCAGAAATGAAGCGAGTAAAGTTAACGGACCAGAAATGAAGCTAGTAAAGTTAACGGACCAGAAATGAAGCGAGTAAAGTTAACGGACCAGAAATGAAGCTAGTAAAGTTAACGGACCAGAAATGAAGCTAGTAAAGTTAACGGACCAGAAATGAAGCGAGTAAAGTTAACGGACCAGAAATGAAGCTAGTAAAGTTAACGGACCAGAAATGAAGCGAGTAAAGTTAACGGACCAGAAATGAAGCTAGTAAAGTTAACGGACCAGAAATGAAGCGAGTAAAGTTAACGGACCAGAAATGAAGCTAGTAAAGATAACGGACCAGAAATGAAGCTAGTAAAGATTACGGACCAGATATGAAGCTAGTAAAGATTACGGTCCAGAAATGAAGCTAGTTAAGTTAACGGACCAGAAATGAAGCGATAAAGTTAACGGACCAGAAATGAAGCTAGTAAAGATAACGGACCAGAAATGAAGCTAGTAAAGATTACGGTCCAGAAATGAAGCTAGTAAAGATAACGGACCAGAAATGAACCTAGTAAAGTTAACGGACCAGAAATGAGGCTAGTAAAGATTACGGACCAGAAATGAAGCTAGTAAAGATAACGGACCAGAAATGAAGCTAGTAAAGTTAACGGACCAGAAATGAAGCTAGTAAAGATAACGGACCAGAAATGAAGCTAGTAAAGATAACGGACCAGAAATGAAGCTAGTAAAGATAACGGACCAGATATGAAGCTAGTAAAGATAACGGACCAGAAATGAAGCTAGTAAAGATAACGGACCAGAAATGAAGCTAGTAAAGAAAAACATCTTTAGATCATTTCTAAAAACATCTTTAGATCATTTCTAAAAACATCTTTAGATCAATTTAAGAAAAACACATTTAGATCATTTCTAATACATTATTAAATCATTTCTAAAAACATTATTAGATCATTTCTTAAAACAGTTTTAGATAACTTCTAAAAACATCATTATATAATTTCTATAAGCATCTATAGATCACTTATCAATTAATTAGTTAGATATTTAATCAAATCGTTTAATTAAATCAGTTAATTCAGATCATTGATCACAAAAGTTCCCATCTTAAATTCTTGAATATAATATGGAATCTATGATTCCAAAATACTATTCAATTCCCAATTATTATTTAGATATTAGGAATTTCAGCAAGTGAAGATAACGGACCTGGTGTATATTCTTTTACTGTTAATTCACATCGTATATCTAATGTTTTTATGCCTTTTCATTTTATTAATTCACATCTAATTAGGTTTGCATACGCATGAAAAAATATTAATAGTCTCCGAACTTACTAAACGCATAAAATTAATACACTTATTGTAAATAGATAGAAGGTAATCTAGTTATCAGTTGTGGTGTGATTTAATAGTGGTGAATGATGTGAAATATAGAGAGTTATATCCAAAACAACCATGACACATTGTGCCAACATGGGCACTGGATGGTTAGATGGGCAAGAGATGGCAGACAGAAAAGTAGCCTAGAAATCACATGGGGTTGCTGTGGTTTTCCATTCTCATGGAATGTTACCTTGGGAGAAGGTTGGTTCAATGTGGCAAATCCATCCCAATGAATTGTCATATTGGCCCAATCTGATTAATGTAGAGCCTATCAACATTATATGGCTGAAACTTGATTAACATATTGGTAACATCTTGGGCCAAGATGATTTCAAATAATAGCCCATGCTGTCACCATGTTGGCCCGATTTGGAAAAAATCACATAGTACCAATACGATTTATCAACCTAGTATACCAACATGGGCCCCATTACATTGTGTTGCTTGGTATATAGTATTATGCATGTGAACTTAATTTCATAAGCAAATAGGATAAATAATCAATGTATTTTATAGCCATGGTAATTAGGTAGAAATTATTCCAGAAATATTTTAAAATAGAATTTACTGTGATTTGAATATATCAAACATCACGCCATTTGCATTTAATTTTTTCATTTAAATTTTCTTACTTTAAACTGTTGGATGAACAATTGGTCAGTCCTGATTTATAAATTATAACTCCATTTCATTATATTCACCAATCACTGTGTACATATATTAACTTCTAGAGTTTCAAAGTGCCACTGGTTACGTATAATATAGAGAGTACAAACTGTGATAATGACATCCTGTATCAATGATATCTCTCCTTAGGATATTCTCTCGATGTTAAGTTCATCCTTATCACTATTAAAGAAGTGTATACACCCATTGAAATCATGTATTTATAATTTTTACCTATATATAGTAACACATATGTTTTGAACCAATATTATGATTATCATCGTATATAAAGAAAGATTTGAATTTTTCCTTCCCAGATCCTTACAAATATTGATACTACTGAGAACACGTTATTCTTAACGGGCAAGTACACTAGTTACAAATATTGATAATATTAAGAACACGTTATTATTTAACGGGTAAGTTCACTAGTTACAAATATTGATACTACTGAGAACACGTTATTCTTAACGAGCAAGTACACTAGTTACAAATATTGATACTACTGAGAACACGTTATTCTTAACGGGCAAGTACACTAGTTACAAATATTGATACTATTGAGAACACATTATTCTTAACGAGCAAGTACACTAGTTACAAATATTGATACTATTGAGAACACGTTATTCTTTAACGGGTAAGTTCACTAGTTACAAATATTGATACTATTGAGAACACGTTATTCTTAACGGACAAGTACACTAGTTACAAATATTGATACTATTGAGAACACGTTATTCTTAACGGGCAAGTACACTAGTTACAAATATTGATACCATTGAGAACACGTTATTCTTAATTGGCAAGTACACTAGTTACAAATATTGATACTATTGAGAACACGTTATTCTTAACGGGCAAGTACACTAGTTACAAATATTGATACTATTGAGAACACGTTATTCTTAACGGGTAAGTTCACTAGTTACAAATATTGATACTATTGAGAACACGTTATTCTTTAACGTGTTTCTTACGTGTAACTTATGACTTCGATGTGGATTTTCATCCATAAACACATAATAAGAAAAAATTTAAGCAAAACCAAATTTTCCGTTATTTGATACAATTTATTAATTGTTTGTAATCCCATTAATAATTTTAATCACTTATTGTATTCATTTTTATTATCACCAATAATTCTTGGGTTGAACAATTGTTTTTAATTGAATTCGTGATGTTTAAATCAGTCTACCATAAATGTATTTTCTATCAAATCTTTCAAAGAAAATATCACCACAAACTAATGTAAATAACAAAAAGTGGTATTGAATTCATGTTATTGTTTTAAATAGGTTTACAAAATTCTGTGTGGGAATGTAGAAAACAATAATATAGTAAAGTGCCAATGCTAATAGTCACAAAATTAGTTCACCTATTAAGCATTTTATATAAATTGCGTAATAAAATTATTATGTACGTAGTAGCTACCTATATTAATAAACTTTAATACAAAAAAAAAATATACTGATAAAAGAGAATCAATATTGTTAAGTTAAAAATATTTAAAACAATGGATCAAGTGTTGTTTAAGTATCCCAAATTTTCAAACTATACCCCAAGTACAGTGGTGGAATTCAAACTGTATAGCAACCGGTTCGCGCGAACCGGTACAAACTCCGTAATTCCTTCAATCCTACCACTGACTTGGGGAAAAGTATGTCTGTTGGGACATATGTGTCCCGTCAGATTCGAATGGGTTAAATTACAATAGAACTACAAAACTCAATTTATTGACAACAACGTAATCATTATGGTACAATATTTTATATCAATTTAAAAATAAAAACTCGGACCATGAGGCTGCTCAGTGACCACCACGTTGTACATACGTTCAATACGCACTCCAAGAATTAAATTATGCACGGTCTTTAGTCTTAAGCACGTGTTCTTTCACGTGTTCTTTCAAATTATATGTGTTTTATCCAGAAAATAATGTGTATTTCACTGGAAAAAGATATTCCAGGGACAGGTTCAGACGGTTCTGCGAACTTTTATATTTTTAGGGACCGGTTCGCGCAAACTGGTGCGAACCCTTGAGTCCCATCACTGCCCAAGTGTAGTTTAAGGACCCCAGTGTTAACCCAAGTGTAGTTTAAGGACCCCAGTGAATTTTTGAATGTATCCATGCTACGGCGTTCTGCATGTCATGACTGCAAACAAATCGAAATGAATCTTCTACTACGGTGTACAGAAAAAAAAAAAAAAGGGACAGAGCAACATTCTAAACAGAAATTCTACCTCTACTTGGTAAAGATTGAATACCCTACATTGAATGGATGAAGCAAAGACTACTATCTAGTTTAAATGATAGAAATATTGTGAAATAATAACAAATGTTATCCAATATAGGGAAATTGTAACTAACATATGAATATATAATAATCATTATAATTAAATAAAATCATTATAATATACTTTAAGGACTCCAAATTATCAAACTATACCCCAAGTGTAGTTTAAGGACCCCAGTGTTAACCCAAGTGTAGTTTAAGGACCCCAGATTGAGCTGGGTTCCTTAGACTACACTTGATCCAAAACAATTACCAGAAAATTATGATTAATGCTGTTGTTCATATCAAAATTTTACCTATCGATGAACAAATCCTAATCAGACATGTTCTGGACACGTTCAGTTCGGGGACGTGCCATTAGCCCGACGCCCCAAATAGTCCGACAGTTACATCTTTCTGTGTTATTTTTGCTATATTTTTTGATTAAAATAAAAAATACGATTAAATAGGCATACCCAATTAATAACTAATCTAAATAATAAAATAATTTTTCATTTCTTTCATTTTTTTAAATTTTATATTACTCTCTTCTATTCTTTTTTCTAATATTAATTAGTATGATGCAATCCCTCATTTTATTTCATAATTTAATGTAGTTTGTTGTATCCATTAGTTTGTTGTACTGCACACTTCATGATTGTTTAATGACCTGGCAGGGGGGTATGTTTTATGTTAAATCACTAATAAACTACAAAAGTTTTGGACTAAGGGAGTGTCGGACTACTGGGGCGTTGGACTAATGGGACGTCGGACTAGTCGGGCGTCGGACTAGTGGGGCGTCAGACTACTGAATAGTAACCGTTCAGTTCAATGGAGGAAAAACTTGAATTAATGAAAAAATTCTCGTTTGTTTATTTAATGCCAATTCCATCATGTGGTCTTATCTCTATAGTCTATTTGGGTGGAGTTTGTAGATGACCATATCACCCACATGAATTTGAAATCAATTTGACTGAACCAGCCTTCTGTCGTGACAGTGAAACAAAAGTGTATTTTTCCGATTACTATAAATTGGTCCGACCACTTTCTTGATTGGATAGTACAATGTCCGACTTAACTTCAAATATATGTTTATAAGAGCACCGTGCTGACTTCCGAACACCATTGCCAGGTCATTAAACGATCGTAAAGTGAGTAGCTCAACAAAATAGCGGTTACAACAAACTACACAAGCGCAATAACGGTTTCATGCCAAAAAATCAAAGAAGCGGATAGGTAATTGTCGGACCACTGGGGTGCCGGATCAATGGGTGTCGGATCCAAGGGGAATCGGATCAAGGGGATGGGACCAATTGGGTGTCAGACCAATGAGAAGTCACCTTACTTCTACCATACCGTAACAATTATTCAATCTACAACCAGTAGATTTCGCTACTTTCGGATTCTTTAAATTGGTACTATATATTTACCTTTATATATAGTTTATGTGTAAAATATATCCAAAAATCTAATCTTTTCAATTTAATTCATTTCATCATTATAGATAAAATAGTGATACGACACGTATGCCTTTTGCATATACAAATAATTCTATATTCTATATTAATTATTTCTATGTATATAGAAACAAGCACAACAGTGTAACGTAACTTTAGTGTCCGGAAATTGCGCGATTTCCCAACTTGTTGCTGCTGTTCATATCAAAATATTACGTATAGGCAAGCACATCCTAACTAAACATGTATAAAACACGTTCAGTTCAGTGGGGAGAAGAAACTTGAATTAGTGAAAAAACGCGAATTTTGTGACTAATTCAAGTTAGTTAAGATAATTCTAAATTAGAATTGCTTATCAATATCTTTCCATTGATTTTCTGAGTTAAAACAAATGTTCAGAAGTATATAACAAACTGTACAAATTCACATCAGACTTGTTTCCTAAGCGAACATCAAAGCAGAATGAAATAGTGACGACAATAGTTTGTGACGTCATCAGAGCAACACAATCAACACATTATTATGGGGTTTAGTAATTTCAAAACTTAATAGGTATAGAACTTGTTAGACATATAATGAATAATAATGAGTTTTAGTAACTGTATTCACAATAATTAACTTAAATATGAAAATAGAGTATCGCTATGGTGACGTCTCGGTGTAAACCTCACCGATTGTTCCTACTGAGTGCTTTGTAAGTAAAGTCAGAGTCACTTTATATCAGTACAAAAGTTGATGCCGTGTTGTGATGTCAATTTTCCTGTTGCTCACTGTTAGGTAAGTAAATAATAGTGTTAGGTTTGCATATTAAGTTATGTGTGCGGAAAGTTCTCGCCCTCAATTCACCGCCGGAAAGCTCTTGCACTCAATTCACCGCATGGAAAGTTCACCGCAATTCAATTTCACCGCAACTCAATTTCCTCGCAACTCAATTCTCCGTAAAATAAATCATTTTAAAATATAACAGTAATACAGCTAACCTATAATAAAACAAATGTATCAGTCACTAAATAGACATTAAATACGTGAAAAATTCATGCTTGTTAAAGATTTAGTTACACGTCTCATTGAATACTTATATTTTTTTTCTGATCGAAGAAAATAAATAAAGACAGGAATATTGAATAAATTAATATTACTGGATATATGAAATAATATAAATTATATTATGATTGTTGTCTCGAAATTACTATCTCTGGGGTAGTATTTGGTTACATTTAATCAATCAATACATATAAACTACTAACACAAAAATTACGAGATGTCATAATTGAACAACTATATTCCCAGGCATGTAACGTAAATGTAACTACAATGAAATAATAAACATTATCGACATAGAAATTGACAATGTTATGTTTCGCTGTTGAGCTGTGAAAACTAACTATCTTATAATAATTAGATGTTAACACTCACAAGTAGGTATGGTAAAAGGAAAGAATTGTGTGATGTTCTGTTCACTTTATAATGTTTACATTATACCATATCATCACATGTATGAAACCATAAATAATGTATAAAAGGAGTCTCATCTACACGTTAAACATTAGTTTATGGGAACTACCTGTCACATTTAAGAGCTTAGTAGAAATAAAAGAATTACAAATCTTAGTAGTCATTTTATTACCACATTTACTAATAAATTGAATATGTGAAAAATGTTTTAGACATAACGTACAAAGTATTTGAATACGTTCTCAATCAATTATAATATAGGCATAAAATGGTCAAACCTTTTCTTAACCTTGATTTAAAGGAAAATCAACACACATTACTTAAACTGAAATTTTTCAACGCGATGAATTGAGTTGAGGTGAACTTTCCATGCGGAATTTGAGTGCGAGAGAACTTTCCGGCGAGAATAGAGTGCGAGAACTTTCCTGTTATAAATAAGTACTGTTGTTTTCTTAATGTACTTTAGTTGGATACTCTAGTTTTCTCTAGTTAAGTACCTCGGTTTCCTTTAGGTAGATACCAAAGATATTCTACTACAATAAGATACACCACTCTTGACAATTTCTATTTTAAAATTGTGTAGTGGCCCAATCTGGATTATAAAGTGGGTACTTGAGAAATAACAACATTTGGTGTAGTTTAATAATATTTTAACTTGTATTCATAGAGTTATGATAAACTGCACTAGAGAGGTATTGTTGCAACGATTGCGGGACGCTGAAAACCTTATTTTGTTTCAGTTACTCCATTGAAATTGCCTGTTAATTAATTGATAAATGACCCCAAAATAAGGAATTTAGCCTCATGCAAGACGCGATATCATATTGGCCACTGACTCACCACTTGCTTGTATTTCATTCCTTAATGAAGATTATTTCACTGGAAAATAAGCTCTGCATCGGTAGTATAGATACAGCTAAATAAAATAGAAAAAGAGAGATGATCAAGACTAAATGTTATTGTTGCTTTAGTTCCCGCTTTCAAATCCAGATGGCGCTTTTTAAAACAGAAATTGTCGAGAGTAGTGTATCTTGTTGTAGTAAATCTTTCTAGATACTCTATTCACATATTCTACTTCTAGCTTTCTTTAGGTACTCTAGTAGTCTAGTTGGATACTCTAGTTTTCTTTACTATATAGCGAAACCTGGTAGTAGACCAGAGTTTCGTTCCATGTTGGCTTGAAAAACTTCGTTTTCTCTAAAAGTGAAGCGGTAAATTTAACATTTCGATAGCTCGATTTGTTCATCAAGAATTTTATGGTGAATAATATTACAATTGTGAGGGGAAACACATTAAGAAACAATATTATTTTTGTTGTATTAATTATTATAAATATAATATTTAAAAAATTTAAAAAAATATAATGGTCTTCACTGTATCTAGTTTTCTGTAAATCTTATGTTTTATCTGATAAAAGAGCAATTAATAAATATAATACACCATTATAATACACTATATTAAAAATATTATCGTGATTATTGCTCCTAGTGATATTTACACTAAATTACCGCCAGGTGACAAGAATAGTGTTTTGACTACTATGCGTTTTTTTACAGTAAAGTTTAAAAATAACTTGGTCAAATACGAAGCTTGTCTACTAAGAAGGTGTGCTGAATAAGAGAAAGTTAGCAAGTAGCTGTAGACGGTTTAGTTAAACTAAATTCGTGCGTTGAAAGGTAGACGAAAAAGTAGTTGTTTATTGTAGAACATAGAACATGGTGCATAGCACGTAGCGCAGTACATAGATTTTTAGATACTCTAATTTTATCTAGTTAGGTACTCTAAATTTCCCTAATTAGGTATTCTAGTTTTCTCTAGTTGGTACTCTAGACTCTAGTTTTCTCTAGTTGGTACTCTAGACTCTAGTTTTATCTAGTTAGGTAATCTATTATTTCTTTAGTTAGGTACTCAAGTTTTCTATAGTTAGGTCATCAAGTTTTAGTTAGTTAGGTACCATAGTTTTCTTTAGTTAGGTCATCTAGTTTTCTTTAGTCAGGTACCCTAGTTTACTTTAGTTAAGTACTCTAGTTTCGTTTAGTTTGGTAATCTAATTTTCTTTAGTTTGGTACGGATCTAGTTTTCTTTAAATACTTTGGATCTCTCCACTCTAGACTTTACTTTTTGGTTTACGGTATTTGTATTTGAAACTTTTTCTTTATGATGTTTACATCCAACTAAATAATTTTTTTAAAAATATAAAGTGATATAATTTTCGAATTCAAAATTTATAAATATTACAATTTTTCCCACACATTTCAGAAAAACAATGAAAAATGAACGAACAAATGGAATATATCAAGCCTTTGAATGAATTTGAAAAAACAATCCTTAAAGAAATCAATGAGGAAATTTCTAATAAATATGACATGGAGGGGAAAAAAGGGAAGTGGGTATTATTCTTCCCTAGCAATCTCATGAATGCTGCTTGGGAGAAATCTTGTCAGTTATACCACGCTGAAAAGTTGCCTGGAATTAAGTTCATCTACATGTGCACGTCTAAAGCCTCTCATGATCCAAGATCCTCAAGTGATGCCATTGGAGCCATAAGATTCGCTTGTGGTCCAAGTGATGATGAGGATTTGATGATGGAGTACGGACGGGCCTTGGTAGATCAACTCTCTTATTCTTGTCCCAGATTTGGTTTTATTAGCTACAAAACAGAAGAACTCTCAGCTTTGGGTACCCCTGCAGCTGAAAGGAAAATAAACCATATTTATCAGCTAGAAGTACCGAAGAGACGCTGGTAAGTCAAAGATATCTTCTGAATACATAGGTCATTTTGAATAATTACTCCTCTGATTCATACAGTTGAGTGTTGTATGACTTGAAAAGTAGGCGTTGTCAATTGATCTAAGTCAGGATAGGCTATTTATTTCTAAGCACTCTTTCAGACTTCTCTGAGTATCCTAGTACTTTATTGTTTCTAAATCCAAATTTAAATAAATTCAACTTTCTTAACTTTTGTAATATTCAACTGATAAATTATTCCATGTTTATTACAGGTTGGGCATTTACAGAAGATTCAGGTGAGTCAACTAACGATGATAACTGAAAAAAGTCACCATTGAAATCTGGTTATTTGTATTCCTTGGAAACCATACCAAGAATTGTTTAAATTTTATTTTGATACTATTTATTGAAGTTGTGATTCACTCGTCATCTACAAAAATTAGTAAAACATACTGTAAGTTTTAGCTTGTGTGTCTGTAGTCGTTATTAATGAATATCAAGATCGGGCTTGTATTACTTTCTGCTAATATCTTTGAATACTTTCAGAGAAAATGATAATGGTGAGGATATTGTACTTCCTTCATCGATCACGACGCTATCGTTACTTTACGAACCCATTGATTCGATTCCTCTGACACGCGACTCTGGACGGAACAGAACTGGTTGCTGGAAAATGGTAATCCTAGAAACAGATATGGATGAGGTTTGGTCAACTGCTGTCCAACTCTACAGACAAGGGAAGTTCAACGGAGTGCAAGGAATTTTCATCAGCACGGCAATGAAAACATGTCATCCAACTAAAGTTATTCTCTTTTCCTGTTTGCCTGGCAATGCAAAAATTATCAAAAAGTATGGGAGGAATATTTTGAAGTACATGGCCATATACAATTGTAGAGGTCGCCTCACCTACTTGGTTCCTAATGCACCAGGTTTCTTGATGTATCAACTAGAAAACTGGGAAGCAGATGGTGATGATGATGATAAAGAAAACACTGATTCTAAAAAGTAGATTCTCTTGTTAGTAACTTTAACCAGTTAATGTTATAAACAAATAGTGTTGCTGAATAATATTGTTTGAGGATCGTGAAGATTTTGAGGAAGATATGGCTTTAGTAACATCGAAGTTGTTTTATGATTAATTTTACTCGCAGTACTTTGAAACTGGTTGTTAACATACAGGATGCGGACAAAGTCCTTGGGCAAGCTTCATCATTCGATTTAACGTCCTAAAATTCCTAAATGTGCTAAGTTTTCGGTATTGTGAAATATAGCAAGCTTCAGATTTCATAATTTATTTAACATAAGTTAGCTTTAATACTAAGTATGAGTGATAAATGTGCAGCCATTATTGAGTACCATCGCGCGGGCAAGATAAACTCTAACTATAGTGAAGTTTCTAAAAGCTCCCAAGATAAAAGAGGTTTCAAGAATCAAAAGCACTAAAGATCGTCCAAGAAGTGGATTCCGTGATCTTCACGGACGCCAAAATTCGTTAAAGACAGCGCAATCCAAAGAGACCCACGTGGAGAATGGCCTGAGACATGAATGTGAGTGAATAGACAATGGCTGGCATTGTTAAGTCATATACCTCTTAAAATGCAAACTCGTCAGCACCTCACAGACCTCCAAAAAGAAAAGAAACTGGTTCAAGCGAAGTTTCTTCTTAATCAGTTGAGGGCAGGTAGAGACACAGATGATATCATTTTCACTAATGAAAAATGTTCACTGTCCTGACAATATACATCCGAACAAATTAGAGTTATAGCAAAATTTTTTGCAGACGTTCCTGTATTCGATGAAAACGGTTTTCCGACATCTTCTACAATATCCAGAACATGGAATTTTCCCTTCATTTTAGTTACACAAGATGCAAAAGTGAATACAAATTTTAAATAAAACAGATTTTTTTTATAATGGATACAATTTATTTATTGCTTTTAATCACATTAATTTTAATTTTAATTTCTCATTTTATTCATTTTAATTATCATCAATTCCTATTGAACAATTGTTTTAATTAAATTTCGTGATGTTTAAATCAGTTATGTTTATGGACTGTATAAATTATTACTATATTACATAAATAAATAATCCAACTCAGGCGTTCAAAGAAAAAATGACAAACTATTTTGACAAAATACATTATTATACCTATAACGTAACTACTTTTTTTACGAGTTTGTAGATTATAAGTCGCTTGTATTTTAATAAATGTTACCCCTGAACACGGAAACCACGAAGGATTCTGAAGGCTTGGGAAAATTCAAAACTGCTTCTTGTTGAGTTTTTCACCCTAAACATAATACTATATTACAATCAGAATACAGTAACATAGGGTATGGTAATCAGCTGATAGAATCTATAGTTTGACGTGACCACCGGATGACTGGAAATATGGGAAAACCTACTTCAACTTAGCACTTCTAAATTTAATTTTTTTTCTGATCAATTACTAACTAGGCATTGGTTAAATTGTATTCCATTATTGTTTTCCTTATTTGTTATTCATAGGAACTACAATTTAGCAGTTAACTAGCACTAGTTTAGGCTGCTAGGTAGCATATTTTCAAGACCCTATTTCTTATAGATAAGTTAAAGAAATTAACTATAAAAACACACCTGAATTATATCTATATATTCAACTTTGAGGTTCAATCGCCATTTTCGCTTTTCTTATGTACGAAACCCTTATAAAATGACTTCAAACTTCTCGATATTAACATGCAAATACGAGGAATTATGGGCCGCTCGGTCACAAACAAGGAATGTGTTGTTGTGGTGACGTCATATTTTTGTGTCGTCTGCTAGGTACTATACTCGATTATGTTCCTGTACCGTGATTACAATATAATGTTGTATTATTGATCAAGTTAGTTCACCAGTTTCACTTACCAATTATATTATATTGCGTAGTACAATAACTAGTGTTCACAATTTTCCAATCAATTTCAATGAATCACAATACAATATTATTAACTTAAAAACAATCTAAACATTTAACTGCCATATATGATTCTATTTGTTGTTGTTCAATTCAAATTATTACGTACCTACCGATAAACAATTCTTAACGATACATGTACTGAACATGTTCAGTTCAATGGAGAAAAAAAAACCTAGATTAATGATTTTGACTTTAAGTTATTTTAGGTATTTACTGAATTAGAATGGCTAATAATAATATTTTTGTTAGATAAAATAAATGTTTAGAATTATATAAGTATTACGAAACATATTAAAATTCATATAGGACTTGTTTCGAATATCAGAACAGAATGAAAATATAGTAACGACAATAGTGTGGCGTGACGTCATCAGAGCAAGACAATTAACTAATTACGGGCCTTTAGTAAAATCAAAACTGAATGGATATATATCTTGTTAAAGGTAACTAATAGATTTTATAGCTTTACGCCATTTAATTGCCTTATATATGATGATTGCATTATTGCTCTGATAACGTCACTTGCGTGAATCTCACCGATTGTTCCAACTGAGTGGACTGAGAGTAAAGTTACGTTACGACTGTCACGTGATTGTGATATTCTCAGTCTGAAAATAGATACCTTATTGTGTGGTTGGTACGATTTCCATACGCTCACTGCTAGGTAAGTAGATAAATATGTTAGTAATAGAGACCATTATATTAATAAAGAATTGTAAAATTTCTGTAACGAATTGGTTGAGGCCACTATTTATCAGTTTATGAAAGAAGTAATATGTACCTAGATCTCGAGATTGGCCTGATCACTAATTCTTTAGATTGCACAAACCATGGCCGTCTATAGTTGATCAGGCCAGATTCCCGAAAATAACAGCTGTCCAAAGTGGTCCTAAAAATCAAAACAAATGGCGAACTCAGTCTGCATCCGTTTTTATAATTGGACTATTTTAAGCCACTTATAACTGTGTATTGATGAAATAAACTCGTCTATATACACAAGAGCTTTATGGCGTTTCAATCAAAATGGTGGTTGTCCTCACATCGTATTGCAATTTAAATCAATTTAGAGTTGTCTGACGAATGTTGTAATGGGGAATGAAAATATTGCCAAAGGCATAATTGATAGGACTGAAGAATTTTTTTTCCCGAAATTTCATTTGTAACTGATAAAATTTATGTATTTAAAATTGAACTGACTGAACCTAGACCATATTACAGAGTATGCCAGTTAAAGTCAATCAATTAGCTTACATTTCAAATGTAAAAATTTAGATAGATCTAATTGACTTGAAAATTTCAATGAATTCTATGTTAATTTAGGCTTGAAATCATCAAATGTGATCCAAATTGACTAGGATCAGAAGCTGTAAATTGGCATACAGTTTGCCAGCCTCTGAAATATGGAATAGGTAGTGCTAAAGATTACTAAATTGCCACTTAATTAGGTAACTTAGTTAACATAACAACACAAGTAGAAATGTTGAATCCTAATTAGTAGGTTAATATTACATGATAATACGTTCATAATTTACTCTTAAATCTCTTAATTTGCCTCCATCGCCTGGCAACTCGTTCAGTTATAAACCACGTTTATATATAGTATGATTGATAAATTCACATACATTTGATGGCAAATAATCTGGAACATTTCCATCATGAAGAGCGCAATGGCATAAAAACCGAAGAAAATATGTTGCGCGCCATCTTTATCCATTAATTTTAGCGACAGTAATTAGATATCATAGGACCACTTTGAACAGCTGATTGAACTATAAACGCCATGATGAGCTGGCCTGATAAACTCTAGACGTCCATGCTCAAACCCGGTAAATTGCGCAGAACATATATTGTGAGAAAAAATATATCAATATATTCTATGAATCAATATAATATAAACCGGTATAAAATGAATAATATTCTTCTACATTTATCAGGGAATCAATGAGAAATCAATGAGAAATCAAACCCATGAGTGAATTTGAGAAGGTATTCCTTGAAGAAATCAATGAGGAAATATCCAATAGATATGACATTGAGACTAAACAAGGAAATTGGATTTTATTCTTCCCTCATAATGTGATGGACGTTGCTTTGGAGAAATCTTGCCAGTTGTACCACGCTGGAAAGTTACCTGGCATAAAGTTCATCATGACGTCTACAGCCGCTTACTATCCAAGAGCTCCAAGTGAGGATATTGGAGCTATAAGGTTTACTTGTGGTCCAAGTGATGATGAGAATCTAATGATGGAGTATGGAAAGGCCTTGATAGATCAACTCTCGTATTCTTGTCATCTTGGTTGTATTAGATACAAAAGAGATAAACTTACAGACTTGGGTACTCCTGGAACTGGAAGAACTCAAAACCATAGGCATATTTATAAGATAGAAGTGCAGAAAAAAATTTGGTAAGTATATTCAAACAATCTTCAGTAATATAAAGGGCATTTTGAAAAATTAATCTTCTGATTCATATAGGGTGAGCGTCGAATATTAGGTGTTGATAATTAACATAGGTAATAAATTGTAGCACCTACTACATGTCAGAGTACTTAAACTTAAAGGACCATCTCACCTAACTTGATAACCGCGATATGCTATACAGAGAATCTGATTCTTGTTAAAATAATTTTTTGATACAATTTATTTAGCTGAGTATTATTGTTTTTCCTAATATCATTTAAATAATATTTCAGAGAAAATGAGAATGGTGAAGATATCATACTTCCTTCATCGATCACGACACAACCATTACTGTCTGAATCCACGGATTCGACGTCTTTCAAAAGCGACTTAGATGAGCACAGCTCTAGTTGCTGGAAAATGAACATAGAAAATGCAGATTTAGATGAGGTTTGGTCAACTGCTGTCTAACTCGACAGACAAAATAAGTTGAACGGAGTACAAAGGATTTTCATCAACACGGCAATGAAAACATGTCATCCAACTAAAGTTATTCTCTTCTTCTGTTTTCCTGGTAATATTAAAATCATCAAAAAGTATGGGAGGAACATTTTGAAGTACATGGCCAAATACAATTCTAGTAGTCGCATCACGTACATTGTTCCCAACGCACCAGGTTACTTGATGTACCAACTAGAAAACTGGGAAGCAGATGGTGATGAAGAAAACGAGAACACTGATATGAAGGAATTGGATTTTCTTGCTAAAAGCTTTAAGAAACTAAATGTTATAGACCATTAGTGTTGTTGGATCATTTCTTTGATGAGATTGAATATTTAGATGAAGATCTAGTTAGGTTACCATTACTAGAAAAGTGAGTGTTAACATATAGGTTATTATAGGTCAAACAGAAATTTATGAAGATCAGATTAGTTCATGACCTATGTTAAAACCTACCTTTAGAGTTCTGAGTTTCATGTATTTAAAAGTCTTAACTGAATCAAATTATTGTCCATTTTTAGTTTAAAGATACACAATTTTATGTAATAATAATAAACTTGAATAATTGCATTGATCAATTTTACTGGTGAACAAGTATTTCTACATGGGATTTTTTTTCTTAATTTATTACTATGTATTCCTTTTTTTACGGAGTTAAAAAACTACCAGTCTATTCTTGTACGTCTTAATTAATGATTTGTACACATTATGTGGTATTGTGTCCCTTAGGGAGAATATCTTCATTCATTTTCGTTTTATGCTCTTTTCCCAATTTGATTTTTTAAATATCGCCTGTTATTTTCATTTGAGTTCGAGTCTGAGGATTGACGTGGGTAATCACAAGTGAATGATTTGTCAAAATAACGTTGATGTCCTGCAATGGCCAAGTGAATCCACAGACCCAATGGAGAATTTATGGCGATATATGAAAATTCAAATTAGGGAAAAATCAGCAACAAATCCAAGAACTTGAAGACAATATGTCAAAATGAATTGGGCAAACTAGCACTCGATTGAGGCGTACAAGAATGGACCTGTAGCTATTGAACTTGAATTAAGATATGGCACAATGTATCAAACTAATATAATACTTCTTTTTGCCAGTAAACATGAAAATATGCATTCATTTGGTAGAATAAGCATTAGTCATTTTTATTATTTAATGGTATGTATATTTATACATATAGTATACAAAACTTTTTTTTAGTTTATTTTTTCATATATATGAAAACATATATATATTATAGGAATATTGGTTTCCCCCACTGTATATGTTGAAGGATGATTCTATTATATCATAAGTATGTTTTTTTTATACATTATTGAGTAGATTTTAGTCACATGTTTTTGTAACTGTAATGTCTGTTTAAATATACTGAAATAAATATAAATTGAAAATTGTTTTAAAATTTCCTTCAATTTCACTATATTTTTTCTCGTACAATCTTTGATTTGTTTGTCAGTTGGTTTAACCAGAATGTAATAATATACGAAAAGCTATTGATTAGCCTTTTGGTTCTTGATCAGTATAAATCTGTAATAAAAAAATTCTTTGACTTATATTTATTTTTAATTTATCTTAGATTTAAAAAAAAAAAATAAACATTATAACCAAATATTAAAATTAGGAAAAAGTTAAATAGTAATTCAAAAGTTGGAGCAAATTTCCGTAGACTTAGAGAGAAAAAAATTAAAGAAATTCCCTAAAATTTTTATGAAATTTGATGTCAAAACTCATTGATTTCTTGATCATAGGAAATGATTGAATGTTTCATTTTTCAAATAATTTTTAGAGATTTTTTAATGGCATACAATTGATATATCACAGTAATATAATCATATTGATATGCACTGTTAATAGGTCCAATTTATCATTACGGATTGGGGTTGCCCTTTTAATTATTACATTTTAATCTACGGTAATTGAAATTAGTATATGATTTATTTTATTACACGTATTAGCTAACATTGGAGATTGAACCTGCCTTGTGTTCAATCTGTGGGAAGAGGGACGTCGTACTAACGTCATATTTTCATATGTGAAATTTAAAAGACGGATAACTCCGTTTTAAAATCGTACACCTGCCCTCCATAGTAAATACAACGTCGTCACACGTCCAAAGTCCATTACGTTATTCCAATCTAGATCGCCATGACCTAGTATTTCGTCTAAAATATCACGTCGTACATATAATACGTCCGTTATCAGACGTAAGATAACGTCACTTCCTGACTCCATCCCGTCTCAAGCAGATGGAGGCCATTTTGACGTTTTCCTCCAATGTCGATACGCTGTCAAATATCAGCGTCATCACCATGGGCAGCAACGTTAAGACGTTGCCTAACGTTAGTTATCACACGGAGTCTCACGGCACTATACCCCACGTCAATCCACACCAGAATTTCAAAGTACGATATTAATAATTGTAGCATATATCAATATCGAAATTTTTAATGCCTAAATAATGTTCATCAGTTTAGAAAAAGTTTACCGTTTATGATTCATTTTATTCCATTCAGATTGAAGTTATATTGTATAAATAAATCTGTTGATGGTAATTAAGTATTGAATAATGAAAAAAATATAATAGGATATAGAAGTATAGTACAGGAGAACGAAACTTCTAATGACCAATTATAGGCGTAGAGCGACACCTGGTGATGGCTCTCAGCACCATTTTTCCTTTTTACTCCATAATAGACGATACATGCAGTTTGCATATAACAACACTTGCATGACGGACGGAAGAGGTCTCCAGACATATGCCGTGGTGAATCCGACGGGCCATGGTTTATCCCAAGGCTAAAATACGAATGAACACCTAAAATGAACACATAGAAAAGGCCACAGCAATCACAATATAAAAGTGATACAGTATTACAGTAGCAATGGTCTTCAATTAAGTTAATACAGTAGACTCTGATTGAAAGACGGACACGATAAATCTCGGAGTATTAAGATTTTGCTTTTGTATAGAAAAAAATACATACTTATTTATATAGTATTTAACATTTACTTAAAACTTTATCATGGTTTGACGATTGTTCAAGTGGCAGGCTCTAATTTTATTATATGTAAAAGTTTAAAAATAGTAGGGTGACGATATTGAATCAAGCTGGCACTCCATACACCTGGTTTGTAAAGAGGATTTCGTATATTTCTTCCGAATACCCATCCTATCCACGAAAAAGAAACTTAGTAAAGCATTAGGTAGGAATCAAATGGGTTACTATATATCCCTTGTTCTTTTAATAGAAATGCAAAATATTAATTCTCCGGAGTGTAGCTGGGTCCTCCAATTGTCAGGACCCAGCTGTTGGTCCACGGCTGTGGCCTTTCCCTCTCCTATATAACGGTGGAATTATTACGTTTTATGACGTGGTGTATCTCACGTAGGAACGCCGTAGACTTTCCATGGGATAGTCATGGGGACGATGTGCAGAATGCGAGGGATAGACATCATCTTTACGTGAGATTTTAGATGGCCCAATGACGGAAATCCCTTTCATACGTTCCCCACGTCCAAATTACGACGGCGTAGGACGTGGGACCTTTTCTGAAAAGTTAGCTGGATAGTATTCTATTCTATGGTGTTTTAATTTGTCATCTTTAATGTTTTAGTTGTTGCTATCTTTATTTGAATAAATTAGAAATAATTGAATAAATATTTGAAAGAATATCTGTATAAATATAAAATTAGTCTCTGACATCAAGCAAGCCTTTCATTTCGCTCAAAGCTTCAAAAGCAAATCACTCTTATTATAAATAAAGTTTCGACATTGATTTGCAAGGTTTGAATAAATTATATTATCGGTTGACTCGATACATCTGCAGAATATCGCCAGTAAGTTCAGTCGAAGGTGAGCTTTGGCCTAACTTACCTGTCAGGTAATTAACCTTACACGAAAAAGGTGGCGGAATTCGTTGCCTCCTTGTCGGTATGTTTCTTGAGATTGTTTTAACGTTGCTGCCTAAGGTGCTGACCCTGGGTCTCTCCCCCAATGAGACTATCAGAGACAAAGCCATGGTCATGAGCCTGGTGAACATCACCATTGAAGTCAATTCAAACAGGATGATCTGTGAGTGATATGGGACCCGTGAAACCAATTACTTTTTAGGTTTATAACTTGAAATTTTATGACTATAAAGTAGCTATAAATAATTAAAATGAACTGGGTTAAAAAAAAGGTAAATTATATCCCCTACTGCATTTATTTTAAAAAAAAAAATAATAGAGAAGTTTATTTTTACCTAATTAATTTATTATTTTATTTCTAAATTATTTTAATAATTTTTTTTCAGATTTTAGAATAGAGAAATTATAATTTTTCAATTCTCCAAATTATCCGATTTTCAAAAAATCATCTAGAATTTTTATTATTTGGATTTTCTTCTGGTTTACAGATTCTTATTTTTTCTATACTTTCTGTTCTTTTAAATTTTTTTCCTGATAAGTCACTTTTCTTAATTTTCGCAGTTTTTCTGATTTTTCTGTTATCCGGATTTAGGTCATCCTGACAATTATTTTTTTACGGAATTATATCGTATCTTAATTAATAAATGTTTATTATTCTTGCAACCAACAAACCAACAACCAACAGGCAAATACACACTGTGGATTAGTGAAACTGTCCGATAACCCGTAGTACGTATCCTATTGATTTAATAACTTAAAATTTTATATATTGATTATATAACTACTAGTTTATATAACCCGTCAAAACATCGGGACTCTATTTTTTTCAGTTAAGCGATCATTTTTCTGTTATCCGTTGGTTCTGCATTTTTTTTTTCGGTTTTCGAGCTTTTTGGATTTACCGATTACCATTTTCAGTTTACAGGATTTTCGGTTTTGAATTTTTGTCTTTCCTTATGTTCAGTTTACCCAATTTTTTGTTCCCATATTTCTATTTTTTTTCGCATTTTCGATATTTCCGGATTTTCGGTTTTCCAGATTTTTTTCAATTTTTTCGGTTCTCATATTTGTCTATTTCCCACATTTTTCTGTCAAGTGCATTACCAAAACAAAATGACGGACTATAACAAAAAATTAGTTACAGATAAATTTTTACGGTTACCAGATTTTTTGCTCTTCTGATTTTTTTGTAGCTACTGATTTTGAGCTTTCCGGATTTCTCTACATTTTCTTATTTTCCAGGTTTACTGTCTTACTGCTCTGTTTTTCTTATTATCATTATTTGGGATTTTTGTTTTTTCCGAATTTTCTTTCTTTCTAATTTTTTTTTTAATTTTCAAATTTTTTGGGTCTTCCATATTTTTCAGATTTTTAATATTCTGAATTCTCAGTTTTTTAAATTTTTGTATATTTTTTGTTTTTCTGGATTTTCGGATTTTCTGAATATTACATAAATCGTGTCAGAAAAGTAACAGACAAAAAAAGATAAAGACCACTATTCTATTAACTTCAAGACCTATGACACTCTATCTTTCCGGTGTCTCGTACCTACTTCTATTCCAAGACATAGCCATGCTAGATTCCTGTCTCCGACATCAGCACTTTTTCACAAAGAATGAAAAAACCTAAGACGAAGAATAAGCTTGCCAGAGGAGCCTCTAGAGCTCCTTCACACGGTTACGAATAACAGTTAGGACGGTATTTCTCATCAGACGGTATAAAGAGTTTTCATATCCACCTTGAGAAACACTCTTTTAGGATTACAGTCACTGAAGTACCGTCTGGTGGATTATGTGGCTGCTTCTCAGCCGCTCTTTGTAGAGAAACCCAGCTGATCCGGTATTAATTCACTATCCAGAGAGATAGCCACCCACCGGAAGGTATTACCAACTTCTATAGGTCTGATACTATTATCCTTTTTGATTGAAGCACGCAATGTGGCTCTATAAAAAGTAGACAAAGCAAAATAAATCAAGAACTTCTCCTTTCAAAATAAAATTTACAAAACCAGTCAGAGTTATTAAGAAACTCGTTCCGGCCTCTGCATAAGAATGAGAGAATAATGCCTCCAAATGACCTGGCCTGAGGCCATCAGGCACTCAGGAAGAACGAGGACGGAAAGAATTAACAACCTTACGGACTTCCTCCTCCGAAACAACTGGTTCAATTAGAAAATTATATTGAGGGGCTGGCATCACCAAGTCTTGCGAGGCAGGCGGATGTTTAGACCTCAACGCTCTGACGGTTGGGCCAGTCCATTTGAAAATGACAGTTTACGAGCTGCTCAAATTAATTAAATCTAAACAAATATTTTAACAAATTTTATTTCATGACATTTTTAGAAAAAATTATCTTCTTTTGAGTTGTTTCAATATATTGGAAGATCTAATTATGAACAGGTTAATACTAAAAAAGAATCTGATTGACCTTTTATTTTTTTAAGGTCCCTGCTGGAGTAAATGCAACGCCATGCAGCTCTGCACTGCAGTGTCTGTGGTTCCCTATGCAGATGGTAGAAGTGGAGGAAAGTGTCACTTTACTAGTCTGGAGTTTGAGGAAGTCAAGACACACATGGTGAAGAAAACTGACGCTGTTACTTTGAGAGGTGGGGCTGTTACCTTGCAAATTATTATGTTACTTTGAGAGGTGGGGATACTACCTTGCAAATTATTATGTTACTTTGAGAGGTGGGGATATTACCTTGCAAATTATTATGTTACTTTGAGAGGTGAGGATATTACCTTGCAACTTATTATGTTACTTTGAGAGGTGGGGATATTACCTTGCAACTTATTATGTTACTTTGAGAGGTGGTGATATTACCTTGCAACTTATTTTGTTACTTTGAGAGGTGGGGATATTACCTTGCAACTGTTTAATTAGAGTATTTTCTTCATTAATATCATTTTTTATTATTTAAGATTCAATTCTTAAAGGTAATTATTTATTCAGAACAACTCTTACGGTGAATGACATCTATACAATATTCATTTCAGTCAATACAAATAATATTATACAATGGAAGAACTCTTACGGTAAGTGAATACATACAATATTTATTTACAGTCAATAGAAGTGAATATGTTAAATATCGAAAGACAGGTGACGAAATCGTTCACTTCGTCTGTCAAACGTTATTCCTCTTTTGAATATTCTGTATCATTTGATTCCAGGTTAATTGATTCCAGTTCAGTTCATTCCCAGACATATTTATTTATTTAACCCCTCATATGCATTACTTTCTTACGATCTGAATTTTACATACTAAACAAGTTCAATTAAAATAAGCAGTAGATGGATTAAAAAAATAATATTATCATCAGAATCACTAGGCGTGGAAAAAGTTTTGGCGACTCATTTACAATTTGTGTTTTCTGAAAATGTTTCAACTGTCCCTACTACTGAAAGAACTTGACAAATAATTAAGTAAGCCATGCACCTTACTATTTTACAAAAAATACAAATTCTAAAATAATTTATTACAAACAACAAAATATCTATACTAAAAATAGATAATACAAAATACGGTTTGAATTGAGTGTGAGTGTAATTTAACCATACGATTTTTTTCTTTGTTAGATAGTTTTACTAGTTTCTTTCCATTCATTCTCATTCATTCGACACATTCATTGCCCATCACATTTTCACTCAGGTTTCTATGTTGCAGTGAAAATACATTTGAATTTTTTTAATTATCAAACTTGTAGAATTTGATTCGATTTCTAAAACGTATTCTGTTGGCCAAAAGCATGAAAAAGTTGAGTTTGTAAACTTGTACGGGAATCAACTGACCTGGAAAGATATGCCGTTAATCATATGACCTAGACCTGTAAATATTTAAATTCGTCATGGTTACATTAGTTCTCATGAATTTTTTTCACGATTATTGATTATCAATGATTATAGGTGCATAATAAAAGTTCCGTTTTTATGCCAAAAAGTTTTTATTCGATATTTCCAGACAGTATAATTAGCTAATAATAAATTACTTTTTTTTACGAAAGCTTGACTGGACCTAAGAAGATATAATTTGACAAACTTTATCATTTATATCTTATTTTACTTCTATTCTATTATTTTCGATATGAGTGAATCAGGTACTCAATAGATTTATTTGATGAACAATTATTTATTTTATTCTGTTTCATACAATTCCGTCAAAAAATATCCGTAAAGGTTTTAAAATTTATTTTCTATAAAATTTGATTGCAAAATTTTCCAGTTTTTAAAAACAGATTCAAAATGTTCATCTCTTTTTGTTGAAAATATATTGTTATGATGCAAAATTATTGTTTTGATGAAAATTACATTTATTTTAATTAACGTATCAATGAATCAGATTTACTTTATTGAAAAAATATTGTTTTGTATTAAAAAATTTAATTTTAATGGAAAATTAGTATATTTAATATAAATTGAATAGGTTTTCACATTTATATTAATAATAATATTTATAATATTGAAATTTAATTCAAACAGGTTCACTAAACAAGACTTTAGATGATGGATGGCTATCCCTTCTCACTGAAAACGATGGTTGTTCTACTACGGACGATGGTACTTCTATTGCGTACGATCGTAAATGTATTGTAAATGGAATAGTTCCCGGTATTGGTGAAATGGAATACCTGGTATTCGGTTGCAAAAAAACATTCGAAGAGGCGAAGAAAATCTGCTGTTCACAAGATGGACAATTGGCTTCACTCTCCAATGCAGAGGAGTATGCGGCTGTAAAGCAGGGAATGACTGATTTGCAGTCTTTGCAGTTAACAGGTTTGTACGAAGATGAATAGCATACTATGTACTACTGTATCTTTATTATAATTCTTCTTGTAAAATTTTAATCTACAATAATTGAAACCAGTATTTGATCTACTGAAATCACTGAAATGCATATAAATAGTTCATAATGTCAATTGAGATAATTTCAACAAAATCAAGCAGTTTATTTATTTAGTTATACAAACTTATAGCCTCTTTATTTGAAGAACAAGACAGGGGCCTCCTTAATCGTACAAATGTATTTAATAAAACTATGAGGCAAAAGAAAGGTTTCATAATTTAAATGGTGACATAAGCATTCAAGATATGAATTGTAGAACAGAATAAAGACATACACAATTATACATGACAATGACTAAGAAATATTTTTTAATTCAATACAACGAATAACCATAACACATCATACACCTCCACCAAAAATCCACTGTCTGAACTCTATGTTGGATAATCCCAATGATACACTATTCTTCACAGTCATAGGTAAATCATTCCATAGTTGAGAGATAGTATAAGTAGTGTTACATTTTCTCGATTCACAATAATAGGCGGGTAATTTAATAGCAAAACTTGTTCTAATTAGGTAATTATGGCAATTTGTATTTCTGGTTAAAGTGGCTAAAAGAACTGCATCATAACCATCAATATTCAAACATGTAATGTCGAATATTACTTCCATACAAGTCACATAATTTCTTCAAGTGTTTTATTTCAATAAATATCTGATCCATATGATGCGAGAAAGAAGCCTTCTCTCTTATTCTTACAAGTTTACTATTCTTGTACATTCATTTTTCAATAATTAAAAATTAAATGTACAATTGAAAGTAAAGCTTTTTCAGAATAATCTGACACCAGTTCTCCCTACTAATTTTCTCATCAAACTTAAGGGGACCATTCGAACTCTTTTTTAAAAGTATAGAACTCCGAAAATTTTGAAGCTATGGCTTTGGTTTTTTTATGCATTCGAATCGTAATTCGATTCTCTACAATTTTTTTTACAAAATATAGAATTTTTAATTTTTCTTTTTGAAAAAATGTTTTTTTTTGGAAAAATTTATTTTTTCGAAAACTATCAAGAAATTCAAAAATCGGCTTACAGCATTTTCAAGAGAATTGAATTGCGATTCGAATACGAAAAACCCAAAGCCGTAGCTTCAAAATTGTCGGAGTTTTATACTTTCAAAGAACTGTTCAAATTCGTTCGAATTTCGAATAACTCATTTTCTATGCCTCCACTCGAAAAAATGTCATGAACAAAAATGTCTTAGAATTTAATTGTATATATAAGAACAAAGTTTCATAAACATAACTTCATTAATAATTTTTTTTCAAAAATCCAAGTACGGTCCCCTCAAGGTTTTTATCTAGATTAACAAAAAGATATTTGAATTACTTTACACACTTAAACTCAGTTCACCTTAAAGTTTCCTCTATATGAAATTTAACTTAATCTATATTAAGTATTATTCTATTTAAAGACAGCCAGTGGTGAATCCTAGACAAATTATCATTAATAGTAAAACGAATGTCATAGACAAATTAGCGAGGGAAGCTGCAAGTTACTGCGAAGTCGTCAGCAAAAAGATTGGAAATAATAATGGAGCACTATTTCCAAGATCAATCGTAAAAATAGAAAGGTCCTAGTCTACGACCTTGTGGAATTCTGTAGTTAACATCAGCCAAACCAGACTTGTGGCCATTAAAAACAGTGAACTATCTACGTTTTTTCAAGATTTTGATTTAAAAAAATTATATTAAAGGTCCTCTCCAGGCTCCAGGAAAAGAATGAGTTTAAAACATAATATTATAGAACTAAGGTCTACGATCATTATTCCGCAAACTGCATACAATTCGGTTCAGTATATATTATATAATTTGTTTTTAAAGTTTTTTAATACTCTGTGAGCAACAATTGAGCAAATCACTAACCTGATGCTCATGAAGTAGATTGTACACTCTTTGTTTTGATTACAAATTTGAATTTTATAATCAAACCATGGGTTTTCAGCCTTTATTTACATTATTTTAGATATTAATTGTTTCCTAAAGTATTTAAACGTTTCTATTATAAGTTCATTCAATTTTATACCTTTTCACGAATATTAAATGGATTTATTGAACCTAATATCTAGTTGACAATCAAAACAAATGGTGTACATTCTTTTTCTTCGGGCTGAAAATTCCTTAAATTAGTAAGTCGGAAAGTCGGAAGTAAAATAGGTTTTGTAGAGTTTTGATTATAAAAATCTTTTAAAGCATATAAAATTAAAAATATGCTACCAAATTCGATGCAGTTTGCAGCAAAATGATAAGAAACATTAGCCTCGTTGAATAAAACAATAAAAATATTTGCTTGGAGGGGACCTTTAACTTCATGTTGAGTTAATTCACCTTTCAAATAATGCACTGTAAGACGTTGGGAGTGTTACCATCGCCATTATTAGTTTGTTAAGAATAACATTGTGTGCCAAACTTAAAAGCCGTAATTAGTCCACTAAGGTATGGTTTATTCCCAGACTGTGGTAACCGTCTTACAATAATCTCTTATGGCAACATATCAGGATAATGAAAATAATAAGAGATACCAGATCATTTATTTGAAAACTCTTAGAAACTATAAAATTTTACAAGCTATTTTAACTAAAAATAGAACAATACTTCTCAAAACAAAAATAATGTCTATAAGGTGATCCATGAACAGTCTCGGCTGTAGATGTCTTAGAGATCAGGTTTAAGAGTTGCATGGAGTTGTAAGCTTGTGTGGAGTATTGTGCTCGTGTGGAGTATTGTGCTCGTGTGGAGTATTGTGCTCGTGTGGAGTATTGCGTGTGGAATAGTGTACTCGCGTAGAGTTCAGGTGTTCACTGCTTACATTGGGAGGAGTTCTGACGAGGCAATGTTGCCGGTCGAGTTCAAGCGCTTGTGTTGAGCAGAGTGGTGTCGAGGCAGTGTTGTCCCAATAAGGTAAATTGATATATCTCATTTTTTCTAGGTGAATACTACTTCCTTAACATTCTTTGGAATGACTGGGTTGGTTGGTACCTCTGGGGTGACTGGACCAAATTACCAACCAAGGGGGAAGATATTTGGACCTCGACGGAACCAAGCCATGAAGGGATGGGAAAATGTGTGATATGGGACGGTGGGATGACACTTTACGATTATTCCTGTGACTATGAGGAACTTTTCATCTGTCAAGGTACGTAATGAATAACGTGTTGTCAATAGTGCCAATATTTGTAACTAGTGTACTTGCCCGTTAAGAATAACGTGTTGTCAATAGTGCCAATATTTGTAACTAGAGTTTTTGCCCGTTAAGAATAACGTGTTGTCAATAGTGCCAATATTTGTAACTAGTGTACTTGCCCGTTAAGAATAACGTGTTGTCAATAGTGCCAATATTTGTAACTAGTGTACTTGCCCGTTAAGAATAACGTGTTGTCAATAGTGCCAATATTTGTAACTAGAGTTTTTGCCCGTTAAGAATAACGTGTTGTCAATAGTGCCAATATTTGTAACTAGTGTACTTGCCCGTTAAGAATAACGTGTTCTCAATAGTGCCAATATTTGTAACTAGTGTACTTGCCCGTTAAGAATAACGTGTTCTCAATAGTGCCAATATTTGTAACTAGTGTACTTGCCCGTTAAGAATAACGTTTTCTCAATATAATCAATATATGTAACTAGTGAACTTACCCGTTAAGAATAACGTGTTCTCAATAGTATCAATATTTGTAACTAGTGTACTTGCCCGTTAAGATTAACGTGTTCTCAATAGTGCCAATATTTGTAACTAGTGTACTTGCCGTTAAGAATAACGTGTTCTCAATATAATCAATATTTGTAACTAGTGTACTTGCCCGTTAAGAATAACGTGTTCTCAATAGTGCCAATATTTGTAACTAGTGTACTTGCCGTTAAGAATAACGTGTTCTCAATATAATCAAATTTGTAACTAGTTTACTTGCCCGTAAAGAATAACGTGTTCTCAAAAGTATAAATATTTGTAACTAGTGTACTTGCCCGTAAAGAATAACGTGTTCTCAAAAGTATAAATATTTGTAACTAGTGTACTTACCCGTTAAGAATAACGTGTTCTCAATAGTGTCAATATTTGTAACTAGTGTACTTGCCCGTTAAGAATAACGTGTTCTCAATAGTATCAATATTTGTAACTAGTGTACTTGCCCGTTAAGAATAACGTGTTCTCAATAGTATCAATATTTGTAACTAGTGTACTTGCCCGTTAAGAATAACGTGTTCTCAATAGTGCCAATATTTGTAACTAGTGTACTTGCCCGTTAAGAATAACGTGTTCTCAATAGTATCAATATTTGTAACTAGTGTACTTGCCCGTTAAGAATAACGTGTTCTCAATAGTATCAATAGTTGTCTAATTTAACTATCGATATTGATGGACCGTGTCTTAAATATATTAATTGAATATTAAAGATAATATTATAGCACAGAGTATATAAATTAACATTTTGTAATTTTTTATTGTGGATACCAATCGAAGAATGAGTTACATTCTATATTTTGTTATCAGTTATCTACAAAATGAATATATTTAAAGGTCAAATTTTGATTTTTGTTAAAATAATAATCTATTGAAATTCTCATCTGGTATTAAATTAGCATTCGATGATTGACAACCCATCTTATTTTAAAATAAGTTTTTCATCTCCTTTTCTTCATTTATTAATATTTAATAAATATTTACAGTTAAGGCAGACTGGTACGCCGTCAAAACCCAACTGAAAATTGGTACTGAGTGCCCTTATGATGAGATTCTGAGTAATAAAACCTCTAAAAAATTCCTCATAGTGAAATGTAAGAAAAGTTTCACAGACTCCAAAGCCATGTGTGAAGAACAGGAAGGGAAACTAGCGTCACTGTCCGACGAAGAGGAGTATCGGAAGATAAAGAACATTCTAGATGGTTAGTGACATCTATAAATTATGTAAATATTGAAAAAATATGAAATAATAATAATAGCCTTAGTAATGTAAATAGCATTGAGATGATACCCGGGTATTTGGTTTGAATCAAAAATTTGGAAAAATTATTCAAACCTATTTTGGCAGAAGAAAAGAAAGATATTTTTTTAAACAATCTCTTTCATTTTCAGTTCAATACAAAAGTGAGATGGATATTTGGGCTGACGTTACTTGGCAAACAAGATACTACTCCTGGGGTGACGATGAACCTCTGCCGGCTAAAGGAGTGAATCCCTGGCACGAAGATAAACCAGATAGTGTTAATGGTGGAGAAGGATGTGCCAGGATAAACTACAAGGATGGCGTGGGATACGGAGTTAATGACGCAGATTGTACACATAAATTCAGTTTCCTTTGCCAGATTGATGAAAACTGATGAAGATTTGATAAATAGAAAACGGAAAAAGAGAGTAGATGTCTTACACGTCATATTCAGCTCAGTAAATGTAATAGGATTATTATTGTATTCTAGTTGGAACATTATAATCACTGATCATCTGCCTTTTTGATCATAATTGATGATAAACAGGTCATCTATCTACGACAATAAATGATTAGACAAAAATACAATAGTAATTTATCATAAATTTAAAACACTTTTAGTCTGCCGTCGGAGATTCTCGATAAAATAAAATTATGATATTTTACGAAAAAATACCATCAATATTTACCGTAATGGACAATAACAGACGATCTGCCGAATACAAATTTTCCGATATATATGCCATATGGCTTAATGTAGTGTATTAGAGTGTTATCATATGCCATATGGCTTAATGTAGTGTATTAGAGTGTTATCATATGCCATATGGCTTAATGTAGTGTATTAGAGTGTTATCATATGCCATATGGCTTAATGTAGTGTATTAGAGTGTTATTATATGCCATATGGCTTAATGTAGTGTATTGGAGTGTTATTATATGCCATGTGGCTTAATGTAGTGCATTGGAGTGTTATTATATGCCATGTGGCTTAATGTAGTGTATTGGAGTGTCATTATATGCCATGTGGCTTTATGTAGTGTATTGGAGTGTTATTATATGCCATATGGCTTATTGTAGTGTATTGGAGTGTTATTATATGCCATATGGCTTAATGTAGTGTATTGGAGTGTTATTATATGCCATGTGGCTTAATGTAGTGTATTGGAGTGTTATTATATGCCATGTGGCTTAATGTAGTGTATTGGAGTGTTATTATATGCCATGTGACTTAATGTAGTGTATTAGAGTGTTATTATATGCCATATGGCTTAATGTAGTGTATTGGAGTGTTATTATATGCCATGTGGCTCACTGTAGTGTATTGGAGTGTTATTATATGCCATATGGCTTAATGTAGTGTATTGACTTTTTTAAATAAGTTAAGTTACGAGCTTTCGGTGAATTCCACTCTTCAGATCATATTAAAAATATATGATAATATTATAGTTATTTAACGTATATTCTCACTGGTACATTACCTATTACGCATTCACTGATAATTCATATAATACAATGGGTCTAGCGGTAGCCTCAAAAGTCAAAACTATGATTTTTTGAATTATTGATATTAATGCATATGACCAAATGATACTGCTGCAAATTATTAGTTTTTCCTTCTCATTTGTGTTGCTTCGATTTTTCACCAACTTTATGAGGCGCTGTTGATAGAATGACTGTTTAACTCATTTTGTGATGGACGATTGGGCGGTCAGTAGAAAAAACTGATAGCTAAACCATTCAATGCTAATATCTTTTCATTTTAATAAATGTGTGGCACACGGACTGATAGAGGGCGGCTCTTATTATACAATATACAGGGTGATGGAAAAGTAATTTTACACTTTTAAATGTTTTTAACCAACTAGATATAAAATATTCATGGTCATTGACAAAAGATGTCAATTAAATTTTTTTTAAGTGGTTTCCTTCATATGTTCCCATTTTTGCTCGAACAAGAGCGCATTCTTCGCATGCAAAACATATTCAAATGTGTGTATTGTTATTTGGTAAATATTTTCAATTAAGTTGTGCATCAACTCTTTACATATTTGAAGGGCTATTATTGTAAAATTTTGATTCGAGACACACCCACAAAGTAAGAAGTGAAGAGAGGTTCAATAAGAAGATAGAGAACTGATCAGGCCATGAGACTTCACTAAACCATGAAATTAAGTGACTTGGAAAGGCTTCTCTTAATATTTTCTTGGTTTCTGTGGCGGCGTGAGGTGTCACCTCATCTTGGTGAAACCATAACTCTGGATTTTCTAAATTTTAGATTAGTGGCAATAAGAATACTTGTATTATTTTTCTGTAATTGTCTCCTGAAACTGTGACGGTTCCTCCTTATAATCCTCGAGAAAATATAGTCCAATGTTCTTTTCTTTCATTAATCCGCAACAGACAGCAACTTTTTTGCGCATGAAGTGGATTTCTATGGATTATCATAGGATTTTGACCACTACAAATCTTGCAATTTTTTTGTTTACGTGTCCAGTCAGGACAAAATGGGCTTCGTCAGGCATCAGATTTGAAAGGATTAACTCACCATTTATTAACACTCAAGTAATAAGTCCCAATTAATTTTGATGTGCTGAATGGAATGTATTTCAAATAATAAAATACACAAGTTAGACTATACTTGAAGTCATGTCTTAATATAAAATATAACCGAAGTGATTTACTTAATTAAAAGCCAACACTATCGAAGGAACAGTTAGAATAGACACTGTCAGATGAAGAATATATAAATACATAATTAATATAAATTAATAATTCAATAAATCGCAAATACTATAATTGTCAATCTATATTCTTAAATTAATTTTTTTTTCTAATATCTATTAGTGGATGAGAGAATAAAACGATGAATGGAACTTTAATTTAACAGCAATACTCCAATTTATTTGTTATAAAACTCCTAAAATAAAAATAATTCATTCTACAAAATAGTATTCTCTGTGTTTTCTGGTTAGTAATCAATATTCTTTTTCATTGATGTAGAATAAATTATGACAGATTTTGCAAATCTCAGGGGGAAAAGAACCCCTGTTTGTAAACAAATAGTGAAATACGTACAAGATAATAATTGTACAAGATCATTCATATATCACTTGGGTTATGTTAAGTTTTTATTATAATTGATAGGTAGATTATTTAATAAAATACTATAAACATTTGCATCTTAATTGATTTTCACAGTAACATGAGATTCTATGAGCAAATGTGTGAATCGCGTATTGAATGTGGAAGCAATTAAAGGTACTGCGGAGGAATTAAAAGATCTTTTGAAGCATCTTTAATTATAACTTATCTTAAATTTGACACGAAATAGAGTCGGGTAGGTACAAGGTTATTAAGAAAATATCATGAAATAATTTGAAGAATGCACATGAATTATTGGCCCACGTCGTGCCTCGCGGTGTAAATCGCTCTCATACGGACCCCACGTCGAAATTTCAATCATCTTTAAGGTATAATTTTCATAATCATTTGAATAAATATTTGAAAAAATATCGTAATAAATAAAGAAATAGTCTCTTATATCAATACAAGTCTTTCATTTCGCTAAAAGTAGCTAAAGCAAATCACTCTCATTATAACTAAAGTTTCGACATCAATTCGCCAAGTTTGTACAAATTATGTTATCGGTTGACCCGAAAATTCGGCAGAATATCGCCAGTAAGTTCAGTCGCAGGTGAACTTTGGCGTAACTTACCTGTCGGTTAATTTACCTTAAACGAAAAAGGTGGTGGAATTTGTTCCCTCATTTTCGACAGGTTTCCTGAGATTGTTTAATGTGGATGAATTGAAACCATTTAAAAAATAACACCCTTCAATCATTTTTGATATGATTCTAGAAATTGTTTTAACGTTGCTGCCCATGGTGCTGACCCTGGGTCTCTCCCCCACTGAGACTATCATAGACAAAACCATGGTCATGAGCCTGGTGAACATCACCATTGAAGTCAAGTCAAACAGGATGATCTGTGAGTGGGACAAGACCCGTAAAACAATTAACTTTTCAGGTTTATAACTTGAAATTTCACCAAATAAAGTAGTGATAGATAATTGAAATGAACTGGGTTGAAAAAAAGGTAAACTACATCCCCTACTGCATTTATTGAAAAAAGTTTTATTCTTTAAAATGATAAAGAAGTTTACTTTCACTTAATTAATTCACTATTTTATTTTTGAAATATACTATTTGAATAAAAATTTTACAGATTTAGAATAGAGAAATAATAATCCATTAATTTTCCATGTTACCCGAACACTATAATTTGAATTTTCAAAACAAATATCAAGATGTTTTTGTTATTTGGATTTTTTCTGGTTTACAAATTCATATTTTTCTCCTATTTTTTCTGTGTTTATTCTGACACAACTGTTTTACATGTTTACCCGCTTTTCCTGTTTATCCTTTATTTTTTCTATTTTTTCCGTTTTCTGTTTTCCTGTTTTTTTGTTCTCCCGAATTAATAACTTTTTTAATTTCTGTTTTTTTCGTTCTATTAAAAGGATTATTATTTTATTATAGAATTATATCGTATCTTAATGTTTGTTGAAGCGTGAGATTATTCTGACAACCAACAGACAAATACACACTGTGTATTTGTCTTCAAATACGAAATCTTCAAATGTGAAATCATCCAATAACCCATAACTTACCCTATTAAGTTAATAACTTCATCAAACAGTTGAACTTTTTTTTATATCCATCATGAGAAAAATCTTCCATGATTACAGTCACTCAAATACCGTCTGCCAGAATATATGGCAGCGTAACAGCCACCCATTGTAGAGAAGCCCCGCTGAACCGGAATTAATTCACTACCAAAAGTGTATGTTAAGGGATGTGCAACAACCTTGTCGCCAACCTCAGCTTTTGGTCTGATGCCACTATCCTTTTTGATTAAAACGCCCAATGTGGCTCCATAAAAAGTAAACAAAGCAAATTCAGGAACTTCTCTTAAAATCGCATTTACAAAATCAGTCCGAGTGGTTAAATGACGTACTCCAGCCTCTGCAGAAAAATGAGACAATAACATCTTCGAATGGCTAGTCCGTTCTGTTTCCAGCACAATCAGGAAGGAATTAACAAGCTTTCGGTTTTCTCCATACGAAACAACTGTAGTTATTAGAAAATAATACGGAGACTTTCTCATCATCAAATCTTGTTGGGCAGCCGGGTGATAAGACATCAACACTCTGACAGTCTTTCCGATTCGTTGGGCTAGTCCATCCGAAGATGACAACTTAATAACTGCTCATATATAAATATTTAAACAAATATTCTAACAAATTTTATTTCATAACATTTTTAGAAAAAATTATCTTTTTTTGAGTTGTTTCAATATATTGGAAGATCTAATTATGAACAGGTTCATACTAAACAAGAATCTGATTGACCTTTTATTTTTTAAGGTCCCTGCTGGAGTAAATGCAACGCCATGCAGCTCTGCACTGCAGTGTCTGTGGTTCCCTATGCAGATGGTAGAAGTGGAGGAAAGTGTCACTTTACTGGTCTGGAGTTTGAGGAAGTCAAGACAAACATGGTGGAGAAAACTGACGCTGTTACTTTGAGAGGTGGGGGATATTACCTGGTAACTGTTACATTAAAATAATTTCTTTTTTAATTTCAGTTGCACTTTTATTAAGATTCAATTTTAAATCAAATTTTGAAATATTTAGAACAACTCTTTTTATTCAATATATACTATAATAAGATCCGCGTCCGTTTGTTCGTGTATTACAAAATGGGTTAAGCAGTCATTTTATAAACAGCGCCTCATAAAGTTGGTGTAAATAACAGAAAAATCAAAGAAATTCTAATTGAAAATAAAAACAAATAATTTGCGGAAACAAAACAAAAACAAATTAATAATTGAAAATATAAAAGTTTTGACTCTTGGGAGTAAAAAATATAATTCTGATAAATTAAATATAATGTATATGTATATATGTGTATGCATTTGAATATTATCCTAAACCAAAAATATTAATTGAACTCTTATTCTGTACTATTACAAATAATATTACACAAGTGATGAACTCTTACGGTGAAGTCTAAATCAGCCTAAATCAGGTAATTTAGGAAAGTAGTTGTACTGTGGTGACGTTTGGCAACGTAGAAATACAGCTAGCTAACCACTCAACACACTTTCGTCCACGTTTTCATGGATTGGGTCATACTCCAGTTGTGATTGGGTCACACTCCACCCAATCACAGCTCTGCTCTCTCAATTGCCAATGTCTTATATACAATAAGACATTTTTACTTGAAATTTGGTACACATTAGTTTAGTAGGTATATATACTAACAACTTTTGAAAAATACGATACCGTAGGTCTATAAATAAGACATCTTTTTAAACACATAGTTAAACCTTCCTATTCATTCTGATAGCCAAACTCATTAGGGTTAAATTAAAAAATATATTTAACTACTGCTAACTTATAATTTTAAACATTATTCTAAAACTAACTCCTTACAAATAACAAAATATTTCAATTAAAAATTAATAAAACAAAATATAATTTGAATTTACTGAGAGTGTAATTTAACCATAATATTTCACTTCCTTGTTAGATTGTTTTATTAGTTACAAATCATTACTAATTAAGTCTTTATTGAAGAAAAATATGTAAAAAGTGTAAAAACATTAAAACATTATTAATCAGTCATTAATAGGCCAAAATGTCTTCAAGGAACTTTTCATATATTCTTTTTCATTACTCAAAAATTCATTGCCCATCAAATTTTTACTAATAGGATTTTATGTTGAACTGAAATCTTATTGAGATGTATTTTTTTGTTCAATAGTCTACATGTAATTTACCAAAAAACTTAAATTATCCTCAGTAATATATGAGTGATCTTATACAATAATGATTTTGATATTATTATTTGTTTACAAATTACCCAGTTATGTAGGTTTCTCTTCGCACTATTTTTTTAAAATAAGTCATATTTCACTGATGCATGTGTCAATTACATATAAGATTGTATTAATTACAATATTAAAAATAATAATGTTACTGATAATGATAATTCTCTTGTAAAAACAATGATCATTAAGCAGAATAAACAGAGAATTAATTTTTTAAGAAAGCCAATTTATTTTGAAGTTTGCAAACACACAATTGAAATATTCTTGTTCAACTGCAAAATATCATGTTTTCATAAAACAGATTAATCAACGTAAGGTGCTCATTTCTATATAAATAACAAATATTTACATCTATAATAAATATGACTGGGAATCAATTAACCGGGAATCAAATGACCAGGAATCAATTGACCTCTAAAATAACGCCATGAAATTACATTCGTAATGGTTACATTAGTTTTCGTGAATTCTCTTTACGATTATTGATTATCAGTGATTATAGGTGCATAAAAAAGTTCTGTTTTTATGCCAAAAAGTTTTGTAATACTTCCAGACAGTATAATTAGTAGAGCCCGGATTTCTATGCTCTAACAAAATAACAGCATAGAAAGCTGTAAAAGCGAATAACCACTATAAAAGCATAGACGATCTGTGCTTTATTTTTGCATACTATGCATATGAAATTCTATTCGAGGATATTTTTGTCTATGCTAAAGCATACAAAACTATATTTAAGAAATATTAAAGTTTACGCTACAGTTGCTCCATTTTCTTATTACCTTTTTTCGTTGTAATATTTTAGCAAGTCATTTAGTTCCAAGTCCTATTAGTCTTAACATTTCTAAATAATGATTAAAGTTAAGCGGTCTGATAACATCGGGATACGTAATTTAGTTGATGAATTTGGAGATGTTCTATGCAATGAAGACGGTGTTTTGAAATGCAAGCCATGCAATGTGAAGCTAAGTAGCTACAGGAAATGAAATGTTGTATCACACTTTGAAACAGCTAAACATAGGCGTAAGAGGGTGAATTTTGTAGATTTGAATGAGGATGATGCCAACTTGATACCAACCGAATTGTAGCAAATAATCCTGGATTGCAGCACATAGAAAGAAACGAAGCATTATCGCTGGAGCGGAAATGAAATGTATTTCAAGTACACCCCGTTGACATCAGTTGAAGTAGAAAGAACCTTTCAAAACTTAAAATGCTACTGAGCGATCACCGAATGTCTCTAAAAACGGAAAATGTAAAAAAAAAATTAATCTTATCTTGTAACTCCTAATTGTTACAGTATTTATATTCTAAATATAGTTACTATTATTTTTTATCTAGCTAGATGAATAAATAATTAAATCTCATTATTTACCATATATCGTTATATAGAGACTCATTGTTCTTGTTCTGTTATTTTGTTAGATATCAATGAAACTTTAAACTTTTTAATGTTTATTTGTTGCTATATTATTTAATTGTCATATATTAATAATAATATGATGCACAAAATATCTTTTCATTTCCATTTTTAATAAATATAAAAAATGTACGATCTCAAAATTAAGGAAAAGTTTACGTATCTGAGTCTACCATTTTACTCATACGGCAAGTTTTCAATGTTTTCGAATGAAAAAACGTTATTTGAGATATAACTATTCAATTTATAACTGCATATTTTGGATAGAGTTTAGGCTTTGGAAGATATTTTTAAAAGCATATTTTGCATAGTTTTTAATGCTATTCCGCCTATATTGAAAGGGCATAGAAATCTGGGCTCTAATAATTAGCCACGAATAAATGACTTTTTTCTTACGAATGCTTGACTGGACCTAAGATATAATTTGTTTAACTTTATCATGTATATCCTATTTTACTTCTATTCTAGTAAATTCGATGAGTGATTCATATACTCTTTAAATATATTTGTAAAACATGTATTTATTTCATTCTGTTTCACTCAATTCAGTTGAAAAATATCCGTAAAGTTCTTAAAATTGATTTTCTATAAAATTTAATTGCAAAATATTCTAGTTTATAAAAACAGATTCAAAATGTTCATCTCTTTTTTGTTGAAAATTTATTGTTATGATGCAAAATTATTGTTTTGATAAAAAATTACATTTATTGTAATTAACGTATCAATGAATCAGATTTACTTTATTGAAAAAATATTGTTTGTATTTAATAAAATCTAATTTTAATGGAAAATTAGTATATTTAATATAAAATGAATAGGTTTTCACATTTTTATTAATAACAATATTTTTAATAATGAAATCAAATTCAAACAGGTTCACTAAACAAGACTTTAGATGATGGATGGCTATCCCTTCTCACTGAAAACGATGATTGTTCTACTACGGACGATGGTACTTCTATTGCGGACGATCGTAAATGTATTGTAAATGGAATAGTTCCCGGTATTGGTAAAATGGAATACCAGGTATTCGGTTGCAAAAAAACATTCGAAGAGGCGAAGAAAATCTGCTGTTCACAAGATGGACAATTGGCTTCACTCTCCAATGCAGAGGAGTATGCGGCTGTAAAACAAGGAATGACTGATTTGCAGTTAACAGGTTTGTACAAATAAATTTCGAGTTATCGGCTAGTTCTACATTTGCTATCATATATTAAAATCATACTATCTTTATCTAACTTTTATTTTAATTGGTAACAATTTATTCCTGGAACGACCAGCGGGGCTTAGAGGCCCTGTCCGGTTTGAAATAGTAATGCATCATTTGAAATCTTAAGTTGCTGAAACATTGTGACTTCCATTGTCTATTACGTATTTATGTATCGAATAATTAAGTATCAGTGAAAATAATGCAATACAATTTGTTCTATTTTGTTATACATAATTTTTGATGAAGTGGACCTCTGGCGCCCGGATGAAGTACAATTGCTGCTGCGTCACATTTTCATCACACTAGAAACATCACTAATAGGAATAGTAGCTATTTTCTGCTCTAAATTGCAATGTAACGCAACAGCGCATGAAATCAGAAGAGGTTTAGACTCACGCATGGTAATTAAATGTAATAAAACTAAATATGTTTCATTATTTTCATTGATTTTGCTTGAATAGGTCTTAAACTATAAAAATCCCATATTTCCACCAACTCGAGTCAAGATTTAATAGTAAAAAGTTATAATTCCTCTGGAATAAGTCTATCATGCACACTGATCGTTCCAGGGATGAAAGTTGACCAATAATAATTATATAGATTATTTACCCAATAAGGTAAATTGATATATCTCATTTGTTCTAGGTGAATACTACTTCCTTAACATTCTTTGGAGTGATTGGGTTGGTTGGTACCTCTGGGGCGACTGGACCAAATTACCACCCAAGGGGGACGATATTTGGACCTCGACGGAACCAAACCATGAAGGGGTGGAAAAATGTGTGATATGTGACGGTGGGATGACACTTTATGATTATTTCTGTGACAACGAGGTACTTTTCATCTGCCAAGGTACGTAGGGAATAACGTGTTGTCAATAGTGCTAATATTTGTAACTGGTGTACTTGCTTGATTATAGGGGACCGTACTTGAGGGAAATTGCATAATTTTATCATTTTTCTTATTGCGTAAATAATTGCTTAATAACCTTTTAATTGTTTGTGTGAAATATCAGAGCTCTAGAGTAACTCTAATCCCCTGGGAAGAGGGAGAAAGAAAAGGGGGCGACGAGTGGTAGGGAGTCAATATGCACTCTATAAACGATCTCTCAGCCAATTATAATTCGTAATAATTAAATATCTCACTATATCTGGTATCTAACGTGCTTCTAATAGCACAAACACTAAGGCAGATAATGGAATATGTCTCAATTATCCGCTACACCTCATACAAGTAGGAGGCTACTTGTCAGATTATCAAACTTCGAACGGTATTTTCTAGTACTTAAAAAAAGCTACAAATATTGGTATTCAGAAACAAACAGCTCTTACAATTTTGAAGATATGGCACCAGGGTCGTATCTGAATTCGGTCAAGGGAGGGGGGGGAGGGTAATTTTCAGAAAAATTATTTTTTCTGAAAAAATCTACGGATAATTTCTCAGACTTGAAGAAATGTCAGTTATTTGATTATTTTAATTGTTTTGAACATGCTTACACTGTGTTCCGTCAGAAGCGTCATTTTTTAAATTGCACAATCAACATTGAAAAAATGACGGTAACTAATAATAGTTAATGGTACATATACTACTTTCCTAACCTTGTAACTCTTTAACTAAGCATTTAGACCATACCTTCATGGAATAAAAAGTGTTTATTCCGACGAATGCAACCTTATGTTAAAGTTTGGAAACAAAAGTGTCGGACTCCCTGTATAAGATACTATATTTCATTAAATAATTATATACCATTTGCTTATGCAGAGCCTTATTATGAAAATACCTTTTTACATATACTTTCTTATAATAATTTTTTTTACTTTGAATGCATTGTGACAATATCATACAAGATATGTCTCGTCTATATTGTTTGTTTTGAAAAGAAAAATTATCATATTAAAATAAAGATACTAATGCATTATCAGATTACATAAACCTCACAGTTCGTATACCAAACTAGCACCCATTGTTTGGCCCATACCGCACCATTCTGCAACTCGTTCTTCAATTTGGTGGATGCAAGACGGCGCTCCACCACATTGAACAAATGCAGTTCTAGAATTTCTAAATGAAAAGTTTAAAGGTTATTCATTAGCAGAACAACGGAAAATCCTTGGCCAGAACACAGTCCAGATCTCAACCCTATGGATTTTCACTTCTTGGCTGCTGCACAAACTTGAGTTTATATCGGAAAAAGAAGATTCCATTGAGTCTCATATTCAATGTGTTCAAAGTTTCGCTGAAAGATTTAACCCGGAGACCCCTAAGATATTATGAAAGAATGTTTTGAAGTTTGCTTCGTTCTGTCTTCAGGCTGGAGAAGATCATTTTCAACAATTTTGGTAGGCCATCAGGAGATGTCCCCCAGTTTGTGCGGCAGCCCAGATGCGAAAGACCAACGGCTTGAGATCTGGACTGTGTGCTGACCAGGAATTTTATTTCCGTACTTCTGCTAATCACTCGACCTCGAAACTTTTCCTTGAAAATTCTAGAGCTGCATTTGTGCAATGTGGTTTTGCATCCACCAAAGTGAAGAAGTTGCAGGCTGAGCCAAATAATTATGAATAGCCATATTCACCAAGGAATGCAAGAACAATTGGAACCATTCAATTAATTATTGAAACGAAGATCATTACCTTAGCATTATACCTATTATTTGTTTGCCAGATATTTCGAGGATTTTCAATCTTATTTCTTCGATGTATTTTTGATGGTGACAAATGAACTTCTCGTCTATCCAAACGATTCAATTGGTAATGTTGGATGGTTGCTGCATAATCCACTCACAAAACCACTATTTATGTGCTTTTCGTTAATGGTTGAACTGAAGTTCAATGTTAAAGACGGAAATAAAATTAATGTATGACGATCCTCCACCACGTGGTTTTGGTGTGGATGAAATCTGCTGAAAAGCTTTTCTGGGAGAGAAACTAGGGGTTTCTTAAAAGAAATTCTTCACCTATTGAATCACTCTTTCTGTTCTTATTTTGTTTTCATTTGCCTTTCTTGTGAATAGAACCAGTTTCATTGAAAAGACCACGAACTCTTTTGAACTTTTTCATGTGGTAAGATTAGCCACCATCCACTATCTTGGAGTGAAGCATGAATTTTCGGCATACTGTTGAAGGAGAAGGTGTTTTGGCAAACTACAGAGTAAAGGACAATGCATTTCTTCTCAAGTTCAGAGACATTTATGAGGTTGAAGAGCAATGCTAATATTAATAGAGTGTTAAAAATCCAAAACAAAATGGCTTATACCTATATAATGCGACTTGAAGCAATTTAATTTCTACCATTTTGCAATTTAAAAAGGACGTTTCTGATAGAACACATTGTTCAAGCATGTTAATTAAAAGCAATTAAAAATAATTAAATAATGGAAATTTCATAAATTTTGTGGATTAATCCGTGTATTTTTTTAATCCATAGATTTATTTAAAAAAAATCAGACCTCAAGTGGGGGGGGGGGGAGGGGGGGGGGGGCATCTGCCTCAGTTGCCCCCCTTGTATACGCGCCTTTATGGCATTAGGGTCTTTTGCATTCGATTTTCCAGGGACTTCTTTACAAAAGAGTTTCCTTTGAATTTTGATTTTCAAATTTGTTTTCAAAATTCTGAATTGAAAAAAATCCCTTTATTTATGTTTTCCCATTTTATTTCTTTTGAAAACCAATTCGAAAATCGAAATTCAAAGGAAACAGTTTTGTAGATAATCTCTTGGAGAACCGAATGCAAAAAATTCCAATGATTGAAATTGAACGAATTGTATGTTTAAAAAAAAATTCGAAATACGTTCAAAATTCGAATAACTCATTTTCTATGGGTCTAATCGAAAAAATGCCATGAACAAAAACGATAGAGAATTGAATTTCGTATTGGGCTACTAAGTTTCAGAATCGTAGCTTCATTAATAAAAATATTTCCAAAAACTAAGTGCGGTTCCCTAGGAATAACGTGTTCTCAATAGTAAC
The DNA here is from genome assembly GCA_947561585.1 of Caprella mutica. Lineage (NCBI taxonomy): Eukaryota > Metazoa > Arthropoda > Malacostraca > Amphipoda > Caprellidae > Caprella > Caprella mutica. The sequence goes on along the minus strand of CANNZV010000033.1, from coordinate 318,739 downwards.
AATATTTGTTTAATTTAGATATCCCTATTAATGATCCGTGTCCTAAAGTCATTAATTGAATATTTAAGATAATATTATTGCTCAGAGTATATAAATTAACATTTTGTATTACTTTATTGTGGATACCAATCGAAGAATGAGTTACACTCCATTTTTTTTCTAGTTATCTACAAAATGAATATATTTTAAAGTTTAAATCTTGATTTTTGTACTAATAACCTATTGAAATTCTCATCTGGTATTAAATTAACATTCGATAATTAACAATCGATCTTATTTTAGAATAAGTTATTCATCTCCTTGTCTCCATTTGTTAATGGTTTGATAATTACTTTACAGTTGAATCTGACTGGTACGTAAACAAAACCCAAATGACAATTGGTACTGAGTGCCCTTATGATGAGATTCTGAGTGATAAAACCTCCAAAAAATTCCTCATAGTGTTCTGTTTGAGAAATTTCAAAGAATCCCAAGTCATGTGCGAAGAACAGGGTGGAAAATTAGCGTCACTGTCCGACGAAGAGGAGTTTCGGAAGATAAAGAACATTCTAGATGGTCAGTTTTGGCGACAAATTTTATCCTAAATTAAACAAATTTTATTATAAGTGTATTATTTAATAGAAAATATTTTTTATAGTTATTGACATTTTGAAACGTAATACAACGAATTAATTTATACATAAAATGTACTGTAAAAATTAAAAAAATAGGTACAGTTAACTTTTAATCGTTTTCCAAATATTATAACAATATTGGTGTAATTTTACCGCTAGAAATTGCTCTTACAATGATACGATATAAGGTCAACAAAAACAGTCTTGTCCCAATAATGCGAAAAGACTGTTTTTACACTAATTACTTTATAATCAATTGGCAAGGAAGATAAACTTTTCAATGAAATTACTTCCTTTTCAGCTCAATTCAAAGCTCTGAAAAATATTTGGCTCCACGTTACTTGGAACAATGACTTCGGCAATTACTTATGGGGAGACAACGAACCTCTGCCGGCTAAAGGAGTGAGTCCCTGGCGTGAAGATAAACCAGATAGTGCTGGCTCAGACGAATGCGCTAGGTTGAACTACAAAGATGGCCTGGGATACGAATTTGACGACAAAAGTTGTACAACAAATGACTTCAACTTCCTTTGCCAGATTGACTGAAACCTGATGAAGATTTGATAGTAGAAATTGTATTAGTGTGTTATTATATTCCATATGGCTGAATATAGTGTATTGGAGTGTTATTATATGCCATGTGGCTCACTGTAGTGTATTGGAGTGTTATTATATGCCATGTGGCTTAATGTAGTGTATTGGAGTGTTATTATATGCCATGTGGCTCACTGTAGTGTATTGGAGTGTTATTATATGCCATGTGGCTCACTGTAGTGTATTGGAGTGTTATTATATGCCATGTGGCTCACTGTAGTGTATTGGAGTGTTATATTATGCCATATGGTTTAATATGTTGCAATTTTTTTACATTGGGTAAATTCCGAGTTATCGGTCATTTCCATATTTTAGTTCACATAAGAAAAAAAATTATAATTGTTATCAAACTTTTATTCTGACTATAGTACAATACCTTATTTTATCTATCTATCTATTTTATTTATCTATGAAAATTCATTTATTTAATTAATATATTTATTATTTAATTTATAGAAATTTATTTATTTAATTTACAAAGTATTGAATAGTAAACTAAAAAATTTACATTTAAATAAAAAAACAAACAAATTAGATGTGATTATGGGTAACATGCAATTAGTGCATGTGATCCCTATCGATGATGCTGCTGCAAATTATTAGTCTTTCTTTTTAATTCGTGTTGCTAATATTTACACCAACTTTGTGAGGCGCTGTTGATAGAATGACTGTTTAACTCACTTTGTGACGGACAGACAGACATACAGTGGAAACAACTGATACCTAAAACAATGCTAATAATTTTTAATTTTAAAATGAGTTTCTATATTAATGCGTGACGCACGGACGGACGGACGAACGGAAGCAGCTCTTAATATACAAGGTGGCGGAAGAGTAATTTTACACTATTAAATGTTTATTGGACGACAATCGACTCAACTATAGATATCAAATAAATATGAATTTATATATAAAAAATTGAAGTTTTTTCAAATGATGTCCTCTTGATGCTCTCCGTATTTGTTCAAACAAGAGCGCATTCTTTGCATATTATTTTGCAAAATATTTTCTATTGTCTCCCACGTTATTTAGTTATTTCTTCAATTAAGTTGTCTATTAACTCTTGGAGATTTGCAGGCCTATTATTGTAAAATTTTGATTTAAGATATCCCACAAGGGAGAAGTCATGTGGGCTCTATCAGGATATCGAGCAGGCCATGCATGATACTTCATAAAAAAAGTTAAATCAAGCGACTTGGAAATTCTTCTCTTAATATGGACATGGATTCAGTGAGATATGTGGTATCACCCCATCTTAGTGAAAACCATAACTGAGGCAATGAGAATTGTTGTATCATTTTTTTGTACTAGTCTCCTGAAACTGTGACAGTTGCCACGGTAAAATCTTTAAAAAGTAAAGTTCTATGTTCGTTTCTTTCATTAATCTGCACCAGAGAGTAACTTTTTGTGCATGAAGTTGATTTTTATGGTTTATTTTTATGATTTTGGTCAATTCAAATCCTGAAATCCCTGTCCCGTCAGGTAAAAATAGGTTTTGTCAGACATCAGGTTTGAAAAGAATAGTTAATAATTTGTTAACACTCAATTAATAAGTCCCTATTAATTTTGATGACAAGTTAGACCGTAATTGAAGTCATCTTTTAATATAAAATATAACCAAAGTAATTTACTTTATTAAATGGTAACACTATCTATGGCACAGTAAGAATAGAAACTGTTCGAAGAACAATATATTACTATAACAATAATAGAACAATAAAATTAATATGAAGTAATAATTGAATAAATCGCAAGTACTAATTGCCAAGACATTTTCTTAACTTAAAAATAATGAAATTTTATATTCATTAGCGAAAGGAGGAATGTAATCATGTAAGGAAGGGAACTTCAATTCAACAGAAATATTTCTAGTATTATGTTCATAAACAGTAAAATAAATATTTCATACTAAAAGTATGATATTGTTTTGTTTACAGTTTATATATTTACAATGAATAATGACAGATTTTTGCAAAGAGTAAGTAGAAGAGAACCGCTATTTGTCAAGAAATAATAAATACAAAATAATAATTGTACAAGATCATTCATATATCACTTGGGTTAAGTTAAGGTTTTACTGTAAGTGATAGATAGACTATTTAGTGAAAAAATACTTCTTAATTCTTTAAATATTTACCTCTTAATTGATTTTCACAATAGCATGAGATGCAATAAAAAAATTGTGAATTGCGTATTGAATGTGGAAGCAATATAATATTGTGTGAAGGAACTAAAAGATCATTTGACGTATATATAATTTTAACTTATCTAAAATTTTCAAATAACACGATAACCAGATATTAATCTAAATTATATATATATATATAATTATTTGAAAGAATGTGTTAATGGATATTGAATTAGCCTTTGACATCAATACTAGTTTTTCATTTCACTCGAAGCGGCTAATGATCAAATAATCACTAAAGTTTGAACATTAATTCACAAAGTTTGGACAAATTATATTCTCATTTGACCCGATACATCGGCAGAATATCGCAAGTAAGTTCAGTCGAAAAAGGTGGTGGAATTCGTTACCTCCTTTTCGATATGTTTCTGGTGATTGTTTTAACGTTGCTGCCCATGGTGCTGACCCTGGGTGACTCCCCCACTGAGACTATCAGAGACAAAGCCATGGTCATGAGCCTGGTGAACATCACCCTTGAAGTCAAGTCAAACAGGATGATCTGTGAGTGAGCTCATAAAATATTGGTTTATTTAAATAGTATTTATTAAAATAGACTACTAAAATAGGTTGTCCAAAAATTTGGTATTAGGTACAGACAAATTTAAAAATCTTCATATGGACTAGTTATAATAAGTTAATAAGTTATGAAAGAACACAGCTTGCCAATGTTCAGTCTACTCCTGAATATTTTTGAGTTGCCACAAAACATTTGAAATTTTGTACAAAAGGATATTTTCCCATTAATTTGAAAAAATCCTTTTTTTATGTTTTAAAAATATTAACCTGTTAACCCTAATTAGACTGATAAAATTTGAGAGGATTCTTTACACAATGATATTTAAGAAACCAGAGGCTCGAATTATATGTATAATCATATAAATGTACTGTGCAAATTTTTATTTACTCATGATTGATTGGAATAGTGTGAATAAATTCGATTTGTCGAGCTTAAACTCCACAGTCAGTCTATTAAGGGTTAATAGGTGAAATTAGTCAGCATGTTATAAAAGAAAATGACATGGAAAATTGTAGATTAATTCGTGATATTTTATAATGGCTCAGAGCCTTATTTTGCAAAATACGTTTCTTATATAATATATTTCCTAAAATCAGTTTCTAGAGCAATTCTAGAGTAATTAGAGTGATTTAAAATAACCGCTAGACTTTGGAGGCAAATGTTCAAATAACTCTTTAAATTATTTAGGAATAAATTCTTAATTTTTAATGAATATTGACCTCGAGTACTCATGAAAAGTCAGTAAATTTCATACATATTGGTGCACTAACATAGAAATGTTAACAAGTCAAAAATAATTTGCGGCTTAAAATAATCTGCCGGTCCACCGTGTTTTAAATAAGTTAGCACGTAATACAAGAATGTGATATTCAAAGTTGCAAATTAACCCTAATGGGTTTGACTGTCAGAAGCAACGGGAAGGTTTGACTATGTGTTAAAATTACACATAGCTTATTTATAAACCTACGGTTCCGTATTTTTAACAAGTTGTTAGTATATATACTAAACTAATGAGTAATGAGTACGGAATTTCAAGTAAATATTGAACATATAAGGAGAAACAAATACAAACAAATACATATATAATACAAGACATTGGCAACTGAGAGAGCAGAGCTTTGATTGGGTGGGGGGTGTGACCCAATCACAGCTCGCGCATGTATCTGTACTTGATGAAAACGTCTACAAATTCATGAGTATTATCTAACCAAACGGTATTTCTACGTTGCCACACGTCACCGATGTATAATTGATTCCTTGATATACGTGATTTACGCCGATACGTAAATATTTTTTACTTTTAAATACAAAAATAAATTTGGTATGTATGTAGGATCAAATTCAAGGGAGGCCAATAAATTTGAAGAATAACATGAAAGATATAAAGTAATTTAAAAAAGATGTGCCTAGAAAACACACGTCAAACTCATTCGGGTTATTACGTGATATTTTGAGTTGCACAAAGTCTTATTTTCAATTTGTTACTATTAAATATTATTTCTTAAAATTAGTTTCTAGACATGTTGCTATTATGGTAAGAGAAAAGTAATAAAAACCTTAGGATGACTCTTTGAATTGTATTCACTTCATATTATTAAAGCGTTTAACCTTATTTTCATATCGCAAAAAATTCGAATACATTCGATCTTTACAATTCGATAATACTCCTTCCAATTCGCTTTGCCAACTTTTTTGAATTACATGTGTCCCAAATATAGAAATGTTAGTATATTGACCAATTCTTTATTTTTTTCCTCAATTCCTTGTATAAAGAAACTCTTTATTCTTACGTTCATCATTGAGCACCTGACCTCCCTACGTGTGGAGCTACTACACTTACTACAGTTTCTAGCGGCACTTAAATTCAAACAATTTGAAGGGGTGCGGGCAATTGTAAACTTTGTCGTACCAGTCTGATTTTTCCTAACAGACACCAAAATATGTTCTTGTAAAACTATTTCCCTATTCTAAAAGATAATTATTCACAGTATATGTATTTTTTGGCGTAATGTAGTACAAATCACGAAGAAAATTCTTATCTGAAATATTAATTACTTGGGGGCATCTGTTAATCATGTCATAATTCGCTCCAATTTCAGTGAGAGTACTTCATTTTTCATATCAACTTTATATTACTATTCCATAATTTAAAAAAAACTCAATGATACGTTTAGGATTTTAGGCCCACCCTAATACACAATCAGTAAAGTATTAGTTTGTATTTGTTCAAAAATAACAATTCATGACACCAACAGTCATCATATCTCATTTTTTCATTCTCAATTCTAAGATCATCTTATCCGGGATGGTTGAGTGTTTAATGTTACTGACTACATAGTGGTAAGTGTTACAGACTACAGAGTGGTTAGTGTTACAGACTACAGAGTGGTTAGTGTTACAGACTACAGAGTGGTAAGTGTTACAGACTACAGAGTGGTTAGTGTTACAGACTACAGAGTGGTTAATGTTACAGACTACAGAGTGGTTAGTGTTACAGACTACAGAGTGGTTAATGTTAAAGACTACAGAGTGGTAAGTGTTACAGACTACAGAGTGGTTAGTGTTACAGACTACAGAGTGGTTAGTGTTACAGACTACAGAGTGGTTAGTGTTACAGATTACAGAGTGGTTAGTGTTACAGACTACAGAGTGGTTAGTGTTACAGACTACAGAGTGGTTAGTGTTACAGACTACAGAGTGGTTAGTGTTACAGACTAAAGAGTGGTTAGTGTTACAGACCACAGAGTGGTTAGTGTTACAGACTACAGAGTGGTTAGTGTTACAGACTACAGAGTGGTTAGTGTTACAGAATACAGAGTGGTTAGTGATACAGACTACAGAGTGGTTAGTGTTACAGACTACAGAATGGTTAGTGTTACAGACTACAGAGTGGTTAGTGTTACAGACTACATAGTGGTAAGTGTTACAGACTACAAAGTGGTTAGTGTTACAGACTACAGAGTGGTTAGTGTTACAGACTACAGAGTGGTTAGTGTTACAGAATACAGAGTGGTTAGTGATACAGACTACAGAGTGGTTAGTGTTACAGACTACAGAGTGGTTAGTGTTACAGACTACAGAGTGGTTAGTGTTACAGACTACAGAGTGGTTAGTGTTACAGACTACATAGTGGTAAGTGTTACAGACTACAGAGTGGTTAGTGTTACAGAATACATAGTGGTAAGTGTTACAGACTACAAAGTGGTTAGTGTTACAGAATACAGGCGACTAAGAACTCGAGTCTCCAAAAATAATTCATTAATTATTTTATTTTCTATATGACAAAAAGTGACATCAAACTAATAGGTATGCAGCCAATTTTACAATAATCTGATTGCCATTTTGTCCCCCTGAGGCCCCTGCTGGAGTAAATGCAACGCCATGCAGCTCTGCACTGCAGTGTCTGTGGTTCCCTATGCAGATGGTAGAAGTGGAGGAAAGTGTCACTTTACTGGTCTGGAGTTTGAGGAAGTCAAGACAAACATGGTGGAGAAAACTGACGCTGTTACTTTGAGAGGTGGGGATATTACCTTGTAAATTATTATGCTATTTTGAGAAGTGGGGGATATTACCTTGCAAATTATTATGTTACTTTGATAGGTGGGAATACTGCATTGTAACTTATTTTGTTACTTTGGGAGGTGGGGGATACTAATTAGTAACTTTTTATGTTACTTTGAGAGGTGGGGATATTACCTAGTAACTTATTGTGTTACTTTGAGAGGTGGGGGTATTACCTAGAACTTATTGTGTTACTTTGAGAGGTTGGGATATTACCTAGTAACTTATTGTGTTACTTTGAGAGGTGGGGATATTACCTAGTAACTTATTGTGTTACTTTGAGAGGTGGGGGTATTACCTAGAACTTATTGTGTTACTTTGAGAGGTGGGGATATTACCTAGTAACTTATTGTGTTACTTTGAGAGGTGGGGATATTACCTAGAACTTATTGTGTTACTTTGAGAGGTTGGGATATTACCTTGCAACTTATTATGTTACTTTGAGAAGTGGGGGATATTACCTTGTAACTTAGATATTAAGCGAAAGGGCCAGATTTGAATCCATTAGCTAATTTACTGTTATGATGAAAAATTATTGATTCGATGAAAATTATGCTTATTGTAATTATTGCATTAATGAATCAGAATTACTTCAATGAAAAAATATTGTTTTATTAAAATAATATCAATTTAATGGAATTTTTTTTTTTTTTTTCAATTTAAAATGAATAGGTAATGACATTTTCATTAATAAAAATGTTTTTAATTCTGAAATCAAATTCCAACAGGTTCACTAAACAAGAATATAGATAATGGATGGTTATCCCTGCTCGGTGAAAATGATGGTTGTTCTACTGCGGGCCATGGTGTTTCTACTGCGGACAATGGTGTTTCTACTGCAGGCCATGGTGTTTCTACTGCAGGCCATGATGCTTATACTGCGGGCAATGATGTTTCTACTGCGGACGATCATACCTGTATTGTTAGTGGAATAATTTCCGGTACGGGTAAAATGAAATACCTGGTTTACGGTTGCAAAAAAACCTTCGAAGAAGCTAGGAAATTCTGCTGTTCACAAGATGGACAATTGGCTTCACTCTCCAATGCAGAGGAGTATGCAACTGTAAAGCAAGGAATGACTGATTTGCAGTTAACAGGTTTGTACGAAGAAGAATAACATGTACCTGGTAACCAATAAAAAACTGGTCGAAAGTAAATGTTTATAACTTCAAAAGTAATTGATGTAGAAATGTAAAACAAAAATCATATAAAAGAATATATTCTCAAATTTTATTTGATATATAATAAGTGCTTGAATTCCTTACCGCAGTGCTTTATACAGAGATTAATATTTTTTTTTCAAAATTAACGATTACTGCAACTAATATATTTACTTCACGTATTACTTGCTTCAAGTCTTCAATCATGTTTGAATCAAAACTGGTACTGAGCAGGGCTACTACTAAATTTCACAAAGTAAAGTACCGAAGTCACCCCCACTGCACTAAAACCGAAAAAGAGTTATGTAATTCAGATCTGATTGATTCGTAAGATAATTTGAGAAGATAAGTATTGATTATGAATTAAGTTTGGTAATAATTAGAAAAGATATAAATGCTACCTAACACAGTCTATCACGGTTATAAAACTTGCACGGAGACATACATTAATGAATGAATGAATGTCAGAAGCACGTCGTTGAAGTTTCTTCCAAACCTACAGAGGCTAATACCCTATAAGGAATTCGGAAATTTACAGTAATTGAAACCATTTATTTGATTTACTAAAACACTATAAGTATTATCACTGAAAAAATATACGAGGTCACTTTAAATTTTAGAAGCAAAATCCGTGGAATTTTCAGTCAAAATTTTGAGATTTGACAAGGTTGCATAGGATAAGCACCGCCTTCTTGTAGTATTGGCAAAAGATGCCAATTAGTTAAAAGTTTATGACCACTTAGAGACCCATTAGCGAATTATCTTTGAATTTTGAAAAATAGCACGAATCAAACTATATCGTATTAATAAAAATTCTACATCTCGATTAAAGATAATTTGAACTATCAGGCCTTCGACGAAATAACTATATTTATAAAAATTATTCCGCTAAACTATAACGCTTTTCGTGAATTTCTCTTGATTTTTTTCACATGGGAGTAACTACAGAAACAGTTATATAACAATTTTGTGATAGTATCATATATTTTTATGAAATAATTACAACAAAATTGCGTAGCAGAACACGAGAAACTGTTTGGCATCTTTGGATTTAATATCAATCGAATTTTCATACACTAAATTATTGACACAATAACTGGCGGTTCCATACAATCAGTTAGTAAGATCAAATCTATCATCATAGCATTATTTTTTGCAACAGTCGTATCTAAGAGAGTCTGAATATTTGGAGATATTTTTTCTTTATTTAACTAAGATAAATACACAATAGCCAATATGACACAGAAGCTGATAGATAGTAGGAGCAAATGTTCAATTTTCGACTATAGAATTTCAAACTTCATATCTATGATGGAACATCTTCTTTTTATATTGTTTTTACCTAAGTTCAATTTTTAATGTCTATAGTTAGTTCATTCTGCAATGTCTATAATATCCCTGAATAATTTAAGGGCAGATTTTGTTCAAATTGGCTTTTGTTCTAATATTTTAATAATTGCTTCAACAACAAAAAGATAAAGAGTAGAATATAGATATACTATGGTATAGGTAAAGCCACACCTAGGCTAGCGATGCATTTTCAAAGAGATTCCTGCTAATTCTTATAATTAGCTTAGGTAACCGGTAAATAGCTCGAACACAATTACCCGAAAGACAATTGCTCGAAAAGAATTGCTCAAAAGACAATTTCTCGAAATACCATTGCTCGAATGAACTAAAACCAAGGGACTTTTTCCAGTTTCTGTGACAGCCGCCCTGAGCTTTACTGACACCGCCCTTTGTTTCTGAGTGACTACCCAAAGTCTTACCTAACCGTCATGAGACCAAAGACGATCACTCTTGGTGCTCACATGCTACTGAACGTTGAAATTCATTTCGTAACTGAAAACAAAGTTAGGCAGCATGCCTTCTTCAAGACGAGATAGGATAATTCGGGCTAGGCGTTTCTCTACAGATTTGGCCAGTAGCAACTGATTCTTCACATGTTTGAATGGGGAGATCTTCAGATAACTATGAAGATCAGTCAAAATGGTCACATACGATACATTCGACTCATTTGACAGATTTGGATGGATCTCTTAGAATTCCTCTGGGATTTTTTCTTTGGTAGCCCTTATAAATTTGGTAGCCATTGCAATTTGAGGGCGGCCTTGTCCTGTTCGACTTTGCACGTTCCCAGTTTCTTCACACTTTTTGAAAGTCCTCCAGACCAGCATTCTATTAAATACCTAGTCCTTGCAAATTACTTGTTTAACCTGCGCTGTGTTAAATAGCTCTAAAATTGAATTCTTTTATCTAAAACTTCAGCAAAGGTTAAATTTAAATACCCGAAATTCTAAAGCTCTATCCGAAAGAGTCAAAAGTTAAGTTACATTTGAGAAAAGTACAAAATATTGAATTTGAAATGAATTGTAATGCTGAATATTAATGACCCTGTATTTATGGTGATTTCTATTTCTGATGACGTAGGCTCAAAAAACGGCATCATCACTTTCAATATTCAAATATCTATACATGTAAAGCCCAATATTATATTTCTACAACTTGCATAATTTCTTCATTTCACTAAATATCTGATCCGTAGAATGAAGAATGATTCCTTCACTATTATTTCTATGGATCTTTTTTGCAATAAAGTCAATTTATCATTTTTTTCCAAAATCGTCATACAATAATTAGAAAATAGATATTGCAAAGTAAAGAAATTTCAAAACAAACGTTGGCACCAGTTTTCTAATTAAATTTAGCAGTAACCCTACTCATTTGTTCATCAAATTTAAGATTTTCATCTAGATAAACACCAAGATAATTAACATAATTTATACACTCAACCTCCGACAAATAAATACAAGCTGAGATGAACTTGAAATAAGAAAAAAACAAGATATTTAGTTTTATTTATATTAGGTTTTACTTTATTCACAAAAATCCAGTGATGAATACGAAACAAATATAATTAATAGTAAAATGAATGTTAATGTTTAATAGTGAAATGACAAATTGATTGGGGAATCTGTCAGTAACCACGGAGTCGTCAGCAAAAAGATTTAAGTAACAGTGGGGCACTATTTAGAAGATCGTTTAAAAAACAGGTCCTATTGTACTACCTTGTGAACTCCGCATTTAATATCAGATTTTTCAATTAACTTCTTGTCGAGTTAATTCTCCATACAAGTACTGCACCAACCAAATAGTCCTCTATTTTCTTCAATTATTCAAAATAACTAGAACAAAATTTTCATTTCAAATTTAAAAATATATATGGTAGAGTTTTAAGTAATAGGTCGGTTTTAAATTTTCGATCATGTAATAAAAATCATATTGAATATTAATAATTATATAAGTTGTTTTCACGTGATCAAAGATGTGGAACCATCTGAAAATTGATATATCTTATTTCTTCGAAAAGGATACTACTACCTCAACATTTATTGGAATGACTGGGTGTCTGGTTGGTACCTCTGGGGCGACTGGACCAAATTACCACCCAAGTGGGACGAAGTTTGGAAACCAGGTGAACCAGACAATGAAGGGGTAGAAAAATGTGCGGTATGGAACAATCAGTTTACACTTAATGATTGTCCATGTGACTATGAGGGGTCAATCATCTGTCAAGGTACGTAATGAATAACGTGTTCTCAATAGTATCAATATTTGTAACTAGTGTACTTGTATCAATATTAGTGTAATTAACTATTCTCTTTTCTGGTCCGTGTCCTCTGAATTAGTTATCAATTGTGTCATGGCGTTAGATAAAGCAGATAACCTGTAGAATCGGCATCCCAATCCAGTTTGAGGTGCGGATTGTACAGGAGCAATATTTTGGGATTCAGATTGTATAGGAGTGAAATCTTTGGGTACGGATTTTACAGGGGATAACTTTGGGTTCGAATACAGGTGTTCCAATAATAAATATAAATTTGTCATTTTATTTGGGATACCACAATGAGTTAAATGTTATAATTTCATGTTCTTCACCATGAATATAATTTTATGGTGATAATGTGATGCATTTTTATCAATAATAACCAATTTAAATTAACATTCCATAATTGATACTTTTCCTTATCATATGTTGATGGTTTTATAATGCTATCATCTTACAGTTAAAGCTGACTGGTACGCCATCGAAACCCAAATGTTAATTGGTAATGGCTGTCCTTATGATCAGATTCTGAGTCGTAAAACATACAAAAAATTCCTCATAGTGAAATGTCAGAAAACATTCGAAGAGTCCAAACTCACGTGCAAAGGACACGGTGGGGAGCTTGCATCACTGTCCGACGAAGAGGAGTATCGGAAGATAAAGAACATTCTAGATGGTTAGTCACGTCCAATATTTCAACCTAAATTTTTCAAAATGTGATATATGCTCTTAAAAATTAAACCCTGAAGAATTATACTCTAACAATATTTTAATTATCTTGTATAGTGTAATATTATAGGAAAGGTTTCTATATATTTTTTTCAAAATTCCTATAATAGTTAAATTGAACCCATTTGCTATCGTTAATGTGATCACATTCAGTCAATTAAATTGAATATAAAAAACATACAGGTTTTTGAACGATCTAACTCTTACTTTAATTACTTTTTTCTCTTACATGATCTAAAATGTGGAACTGACCGATAACACTGATCTTATATGAATATTCAAAACATATTTTTTTAGAACTAAATTGTTTTAAAACCATTTTGGTGAATGCAAGAAGGTTCAATTCAATTTAAATAACAATCACATTGATTTTCAGCTCAATACAATGGTCTGGAAAATATTTGGCTTGACGTTTCTTGGCAACAAACCAATTACTTTTGGGGTGATAACGAGCCTCTACCTGCTCAAAGTGTAAGACCCTGGCTTCTAGAAAAACCAGATAGTGGCGGCAGTGACGAATGTGCTAGGCTGAACTACAAGGGTAACGAGGGATACGGATTTGACGACACAGGTTGTACAAGACCATTCAACTTCCTTTGCCAGATTGACAGGGTAGGAATTCATGGATAGAAATTAGAAAACGAAAAAATAGATAGATGTCTTAAACTTCGTGACTTCATATGTAGAATAGTAAATGTCATAGGATTGTTATTCTATCCCAATTCGAAAATTAGTATCACGTATCATCTGCTTTTTGATTATAAACCATGATTGAAAGATTATCTATCTACGACTATATAAGATTAGACAAAATTACAATTGTAATATTTGTAAATTTAAAACACTTTTAATATCTTTCGATTGATATTCATGACGATAATGTCTTTATATATTATGATATTTTACGATAAAATACCATAAATATTTACCGTAATGAACAATAACAGACAATCTGCCGAATATAAATTTTTCAACAGGGATACTATATGGCTTAATGTAGTGTATTGGAGTGTTATTATATGCCATGTGGCTCACTGTAGTGTATTGGAGTGTTATTATATGCCATGTGACTTAATGGTGTCGGGAAATTGGACAAGCGAAAATTACAAAGCAGAAAACTGCCAGTCCCTTACTTCATATATATATATGTATATGTAAGTGTGTGTGTGTGTGTTTTGACTTTTACAACATTATTTGGTGTTAAAACATATTCTAACAACATTCCCATTGATAAAAAAGGGCGTTTGCCCTTCGTGAAGAAGTTGAGGGCATAATTTGCTAAGTTAGCAATAATGTCGTTTTTTGTATCCGATAGTTTGTCGCACCGAACACTTCCTGATTGTTTAATGACCTGACAGGGGGTTAGGGGGGCGGCACGTTCTTTATATATACATATATACTATCAGAAAAAATAAAGTGCTAATGTACATGTGGCACGCTATTGGGTGTCACAGGTAGGTACATCATTAGCGAAGTTTTTTTTTTCTCTGCTTATTACAAATTCGATTTTAATTGATTGATAATATTTCAACTGTGTATTATTGGAATTGATATAGTTCAATATAAATTAAAGAAATAAAATATGTTTCTTAGAACATGTTCATAAACGAATAATGTTTTAAAACGACTGGCAATGTTCCATATTTTGGCTTAATGAAGTGTATTGGAGTGTTATTATATGCCATATGGCTTAATGTAGTGTATTGGAGTGTTATTATATGCCATATGGCTTAATGAAGTGTATTGGAGTGTTATTATATGCCATATGGCTTAATGTAGTGTATTGGAGTGTTATTATATGCCATATGGCTTAGTGTAGTGTATTGGAGTGTTATTATATGCTATATGGCTTAATGTAGTGTATTGGAGTGTTATTATATGCCATATGGCTTAGTGTAGTGTATTGGAGTGTTATTATATGCCATATGGCTTAGTGTAGTGTATTGGAGTGTTATTATATGCCACATAGCATTATATAGTATATTAGAGTGTTACTTAGTAATTTACTATATTTATATACATATATTAGATTGTGGTAAAATACATGCAATAAGAAATATATTAGAGTGTGGTAAGATACATGCAATAAGATATATATTAGAGTGTGATAAAATACATGCAATAAGATATATATTAGAGTGTGGTAAAATTCATGCAATAAGATATATATTAGAGTGTGATAAAATACATGCAATAAGATATATATTAGAGTGTGATAAAATACATGCAATAAGATATATATTAGAGTGTGGTAAAATACATGCAATAAGATATATATTAGAGTGTGATAAAATACATGCAATAAGATATATATTAGAGTGTGATAAAATACATGCAATAAGATATATATTAGAGTGTGGTAAAATACATGCAATAAGATATATATTAGAGGTGGTAAAATATATGCAATAAGATATATATTAGAGTGTGGTAAAATACATGCAATAAGATATATATTAGAGGTGGTAAAATATATGCAATAAGATATATATTAGAGTGTGGTAAAATACATGCAATAAGATATATATTAGAGTGTGATAAAATACATGCAATAAGATATATATTAGAGTGTGGTAAAATACATGCAATAAGATATACATATATTAGAGTGTGGTAAAATATATGCAATAAGATATATTAGGCCCATACTATACTGGCAGTTTCGCTGCACAGTTTACGTCTCTTCAATTAATCACGGTTAAATGAATGGAAAGCATACTGGTCAGTTTCACCGCGGCAGTCAAAGTAGAAGATATCCCAATACAGCTTATATAAAAAAATATGTGTATCTTTTTTACATATAATTCTTTACATACATTTTTATTTACATAATTTCTAATACACATATATATATTTAATATTTATTTACATTAATTTTTATTCATATACATATTTTTTGCATAGCTACATTGTTTTACATTATTTTTTCAAATAATATTTTTTACTTTCACTATTGATTCCCCATTAATATTAATGGAGAAGTACACTAATAAATATATATATTATTATATATCAATCAGACTGAAGAATTTATAAAAATAAACACTATTTCTTTTTAGAATAGCAAATATTTTTCATAAAATAATGAAATTAAGGAAAATACCAGAAAACTTAAAATTACCCAAAAAGGAAATTCGTTGACTATTAAAATTTGTATTGAATCAATATTCAATTTCTACAGAAAACACTGTATGACTGCAGAGCGTATCTGACGCGGTCTCACAGCCCAGTATACTTTGCAAGCAGTGAGAACGCGTCGGAGACGCCGCGTTCTCACTACCTAGTATAATTTGCTAGTATAGTATGGGCTTCAGAGTGTGGTAATATATACATTCAATTTAGTATATGGATATATTAAAATACTTGCAATTTAGTAACTACAGATATTAATTAGACTCTGATAATCAAATAATGAAGATAATTTTTATTAGCTTGTTTTTATTGGTAAATGTCATGTGAATATTATTTACCATCAAAATATTTCTACCAAACTGGCAATTACTTTAAAACTTAATACCAAACAAACATTATTGATTCTTGAAAGAAAATTAAAAGGACAAATAAAATAAATTGAGGACTTCAATTTTACGTCATTAAAAAGTAGGTAATAAAATAGGTCTCACTTGCAAGTTATTTTGTTTCTAAAGTATAATAATAAATTGATGAACTAACCCATCTATAATTGTTTTATTACCTTCTAACAAAATATTATAGTTTATCCAAGCTGTTACCATTTGCTTGATTACGAGAGAAAATTTTCAATGGTAACTATTGTAAGTATACTTTCTTCGTACGCTAACAAACCTCAGTTAAGAAAAAATCTAGAGTTCTGCTATATTTGTATAAGTAAGTCCTAGTGTATAATATAGATATAGCAATGATATAGCAATAGGCTGCAATCACACAAACAGAAAGAGTGCAAGATAGTAAACAGAGAGGAAAAAGTTTAACCCATGTGGTCATATCTAATGTGTCATCAATTTATGCTTTGAATCAATTTATTACGTGAGTTTGTTGGACTTCATTCATGTTTTCGTGTGAGTTAAAACAACCATGATGACATGGTGTGTCAACAAACATTAGTTAATTCAATTCATTTTATGTATACAATTTACTTATTATGAGAGTTAAAGTTACTTTTTAAAAATTTCAGAGTATGTTGAAACAACTATGACGGAGTGTATTGTAGTAACTCACAAAGACTGTTAATTCAATGTATCTGGTGCATAAATTAACTTACTATGAAATTTGGCTTTACTTTTTTAAAGTTTAGGTTTGAGACAAAACGAATGTGTTGTTATAACACATCGTTGATATAAGTTAAAACAAATCAAATTTGATTTGATTCAACTAATCCTTTCTCTATGTGTACCAGCACACAAAAGAGATTAGTCAGCTGGTAACAATGGTATTAGGAGTTCCACATCCATAGCGAAAGGTGCCTGTGTAAAATCTGATACCACACTGAATTTCTGAATACTGAAAGAATGATTGGGGAGAAGTCATCTGGAAGGTGAGTTTTATCTTTGACTATCTTGCTATCTTTCTTTCTCTCTTCGGAGTTCAGACTCTCTTTCAGTGCGTGCTCTAGATAGTACTACCGTGTTAACCAGTTTAATCTTGCAATCTTTCTTGCTATCTCTCTTTTGGTGTGTGCGGGTACTATCTTTCTTTCTATGTTTTTCAATATTTCTTGCTTTCTCCCTTTTGGTGTGCGCTCGGTGCATTACTAGCTTAGGAGTCAGGAGAGAGAAAGAACACGAGGGGTGCTTGTACGCCGATAGGTAGGATATGAAGTTGTAATTCGATTAAAATCAGTTTTTGATCATTTATCACTATCAATATACAATTATCTAAATTTATTTTATTACAATTCTTTTGATTTTTTTTAATTAGTTTGATTACCGATATTTTGATTAACGGATGTTATTTTCAAATCCTACACTAAAGTGAAAGTTTTTTTTAAACTAGAGAGTGATTCTCCTGTATAAAGGATACAATATATCCAGAATACGAATTTTTAAGTTCAGATAATATTACCTAGATGAATATAGTACATTATTATTATTATTTATTTGATATTCAAAACATGCAATATTTTCCACATTACTATTTGGGTTTACATAACAATGGATTATTCAGTTCTGTCACCTTCTAATAGAGATATTGAAACATTCTTAGCATTTGAGAGTTTTCCAAACAGTCTGTGTCCCATGAACCGCAGAACAACCTTGCAACTCTCATTACTTTCTACTTTGTTTAATTTTTTTCAGGAATTTCGTGTCTCCATTTTTGGAAAATTTGCGAAGAGTTTTTTGATCGAGACATAGCTCCAGAGACAGAATTTTTCGTATGAGAATCCAAGTAAGATGCTGTGTTTTTCGGCAACGAATCAAATCCGTATAAGAACTTGAACAATCTCTTAGTGATTTTAATTGGATTGCTAGAGAAATCTTCGTAGTTGACCTGTTCTATCTGATCTGGTTACTTCAATTAAAGTTTATGGTACACAAGGATGTCGGTGATTAAATTGCCGCACAAATAATCTGCTTTGGAGTTCCAACCAAATTTTCTTATTGAATTGACAGTTCCACGAAGATCTCTGAATAAGTGTATTACTTTACCATTTTTACTTTTTCTAAAAGTGGCTCCAAGTTCGCTAGTCTTAATCTTATGATCTTAGTAAGTCTAACAGGTGCTTCTTCACATCGATTCCTCATATCCACTTGTTTCATACAGCTGGATTTCGATTTCCCAGATAATTTTTGGCAATTACGAGTTTCACTATTGAAGAAACTAAAAAACTTTCTTGAGTAGTACTTGATGAATCCCTCAGTCATATTACAGTTCAAAATGTTATCTAGGTACTCATTTAAACAAGATTTAGATTGGAAACAGGGATCTTTGTGGTGTTCCAACATGTGAAGTGGCTCGAAGAACATTACCGATGACTCTGAAGTGGAAAGTGTCTCACCAATGAAAGAAGATCCACTTCTTGCCGAACTGCTAACGAGGAGAACCAATGAGGATTCAGATTTCATTCTTCAATTCGTACCTGAAAGAGAAGTAATTGTTGTAATGAATGCAATTTAATTATTATAGAAATAGTTACAAATTACTCCCAATTTACCTGCGGGTCCCTGTATGCGTAATTTGAGCTAAGAGCAAGTTTTTCGGTATTCAGTATTTTCCAACTGTCCGTTACAGTTGGCAGGTAAATGAAGACGAACTTTATACGCAAAAGGGGTATACATTTATATATCTCGTGCACGGATATTACAGGTGATGATGGAACAATACGGTAGAGTCTTATTTGCATGGTTGCAGTTGCAGCATTCTAAATTAGGTAAAAAATATATTAGAAATTCATAGATCTGAAATAAGTCATAAAGTAATAAAATGTATCTAGGTGTCTTTAGAGTCAAGCGATATTTCTCATGAAATAATAAAAGATTTAATGATGTGTTTGGACAGCTTCAAAATAATTGTAATAATAAATGAACAATTTTCTATGTGAGCCAATAATTAGTTCACGACTTAGAGAGAGATTCATGTGGTTTGAGCCAACCAAGTTATGGACGGGGTCTCATCTCACTAGTTGTTTCCTGTTAAGATGCTTAGAAATATATAAGGCCTGGTATTATGTCAGTCAGGTTCAGTGGTCAGTTAGGTCCAGTCGTAGTCGGGTTCAGTACTTAGAGTGAGGACTTCAGACCGATCCGTTAGGGTTTGTCTGGTCCACACTTCATCCCTACCATGTTATACTTTATTCTGTGCTCAAGATTATACATACAAAAATAGAAACTCACCAGACTTCATTAACCCGACAATGTACAGTTTACTACAAAACCCCAATCGCCATTCTTAAAATAGCAGTAGATAATACAGATGGTGGAAGAGATGATAAGCAGAGATTGGCCGGAAGCCCATCTCATTGGAATACTGAAATTTTGAATCCTAGTAGCATAATATACGCAATGAAATAATAAGTTACGAGGACGCCCAAACAAATTTATGATATTCCATTTATGGCGGAGTGTTTACATTTGTTGCAGCATTGTCGCGCGACTTAACTCGTTCAGAGTGAATCGTGCATTGCCACAGTAAAAATATGGCTATACTTACTGGCGAATCTCCTGATACAAATTGTCTCGCCACGTTACGAAAATGTATCACGTTTAAAAGGAACTTAAGGCAATTAGTAATATTTCCATTATTTTAAGATCTCCTTTTTCCAAATTTACCTAATTACCTAATAATTTACCACAATATTGAGGAAACTTTTCCTGGGTAGTAAATTACCTTTGTAAGCATGAAGTAGTAGGTATAAAAATATCAGCAGCATATGTAAGACAAGTAAAACAGTTCTTTTCCTTTTTCGTGGCATCATGCAAGTCATCCTCCAACTGTTAAAAGCAAGAAAATTTATTAATTTTTATTGTCAAGGTAAAAATGAAACTGTAATTCGATACTTTCAAATAAAGTTATTAATTAGTTATTGAAATTCAAAGAAATATAAAAACTGACACATTTTTTGTGTCATGATACCAATGAAGAAAGGGCATTTTCGCCAATATTTATGAATATAAAATTAATTAAAATCAAATTAAAATGAAACAATTCCGTTTAATATAATTTCAGATTGTTGCTGCACAGATGTTAATTTTTAATTCAAGAACAGGTGGGTTAATTTAAAATATCCATCAGTCTCCAAATAAGTCACATTTCACCAGTTTAACTATTATCTTCTATTTTAAATTGGTTTTCATGGTACAGGCAAGTGTCATGGATACCAAACAAAATGTAATACTTTTTTTTTCTGTTCAAAAATTAACATACTTTCTCTAATATGATCAATTATGTGAACTTGGAACTTATCTAATCCAATACAAAATTATATATTCAATATCCAGAAAAAAGGTAAAATAATAATAGTAAATTTTGATAAATTTTCCATAGTAAAAATATTTGAGAGTAAAAATGTTCTTAATTATATACTGAATGAGTAAAACAAATAAGAGTTAGAGTACGTACACACTACAAGCGTAGTGGAGCAGCGCGGAGTGGAGCGTCATTAATATTATTGTTTATTTGGAAAGCCGCTCCGCTCGCTGTGTGAACAGCCAAGCGTCTCAGCATACGAATACCAAACAACATTAATGGCGATTCGCTCGCACCAATCCGCTCCGCTTGTAGTGTGTTTGAGCCCTTAGAAACAAGTAACTAAATTTAAAAACATAGATTACTGCCTACAGTCTACAGTCATTGCCTACAGTCTACAGTCACTACCTACAGTCTACAGTCACTACCTACAGTCTACAGTCACTACCTACAGTCACTACCTACAGTCTACAGTCATTACCTACAGTCTACAGTCACTACCTACAGTCTACAGTCACTAGCTACAGTCACTACCTACAGTCTACAGTCATTACCTACAGTCTACAGTCACTACCTACAGTCTACAGTCACTATCTACAGTCTGCAGTCACTACCTACAGTCTACAGTCACTACCTACTGTCTACAGTCACTACCTACAGTAAAATTATCTCACAATCACCAACAACTTCAGTTCATCATGTAAAATTATATCAAAATCACCAACAACCTCAGATCACCAAGTAAAATTATCTCACAATCACCAACAACCTCAGTTCACCAGGTAAAACAATCTCACACTCACCAACAACCTCAGTTCACCAAGTAAAATTATCTCACAATTACCAACAACCTCAGATCACCAAGTAAAATTATCTCAAAATCACCAACAACCTCAGATCACCAAGTAAAATTATCTCACAATTACCAACAACCTCAGATCACCAAGTAAAATTATCTCAAAATCACCAACTACCTCAGTTCACCAAGTAAAATTATCTCACAATTACCAACAACCTCAGTTCACCAGGTAAAACAATCTCACACTCACCAACAACCTCAGATCACCAAGTAAAATTATCTCACAATTACCAACAACCTCAGTTCACCAGGTGAAATTATCTCAAAATCACCAACTACCTTAGTTCACCAGGTGAAATTATCTCACAATCACCAACTACCTCAGTTCACCAGGTAAAATTATTTCAAAATCACCAACTACCTCAGTTCACCAGGTAAAATTATCTCAAAATCACCAACTACCTCAGTTCACCAGGTAAAATTATCTCAAAATCACCAACTACCTTAGTTCACCAGGTGAAATTATCTCACAATCACCAACAACCTCAGTTCACCAGGTAACGTCAAACACTAACAAATCTTCTTCCTGGAATTAAAATTAGATGATAGTTAGATACACCTGTTGAAAGCGATAAACTCAAATGTATATTATAGAAAAATTGAACGTTTAAATGTATACTATTAAATTAGGTAATTAAATGATTAAAATAATAAAGTTTTAAGGTATAATATTACAATTGATACAAGTATATAATGCTCTTGCTTTATGTAAGGATATATTGATAATTCATGTTTCTAGTATATCGCAGTTTAATAAATAAAATAATGTAATATTACAATAAGTTTACTATTAAATAATGTATGAAATTGTATAATGAATCCAGCAGAATTGTTACTTTCCTTATCTTAAATGGGATAATTTCCTTATTCAACCTAGGATATTTAAGCATCAGCTTGTGAATATCCTCACAGATCCTAGTGCGGGTTTTAGTAATTTCTAAAAACAAGTATATATAACTAATTTAGCTATAAACATCAAATGTCCTTTAGGGATATATTCTATTAAAGATTGTTTAAGCAGTTACACTTTGAACCGTATTTGAACTTTGCTGGATATTCGACGCTACAACTTATCTTCGCATTGCGAGAGTTCCATCTCTCCGAAAGTGCTACTGCTGGTCAACTAGCAGTCAAGATCAGGTTTAACACACCTAATGCTCTTCCTGTAGAGGTTGTTAAGCGGTGTGTCAAAAAATTTCCAAACAACTGGCAACATTTTGGCAACTGGAAGACTAAGAACCGTACGAACAGAACAAAACGGTCAACCGATCTGATATGTTGTTGAAATGACTCCGAATTCATCAGTTAGACGAAATGCATAACAAGTGATGTTTGCTGGTTAGCTATGATCCTGCTTGAAAAATTCTTAAGAAAGACCAATTGTTGAAACCCTACCAGATCCAACTTGTTCAAAAACTGTATGCATGCTTCATCGTTTATTGAAATATATGAAATGAACCCTAATTCTATGGAAGAACTTATCATGTCTGATGGCATTGTTAACAAAAACGAAATTCAATAGTTTCGAGGTCGAAACCCCAAAAATTTCCTTGTCTTACCTATTCATTCTCAAATGGGTCATAGTTTGGTGCCCAGTTATGGCACATGAATCTATTGGACACTATCATTTTGAAGATTTAGCTGTAATTGCAATCATTGTTAAAACTCAATGATTTTTCCCCAATTGTATCAAAAATAATCATAAGGTCATAATTATTAGAAAAAGTTCATAATTATTTTCAGTAAAACGGTGCCACATGCCACCGTTTTCAATGGCTGGTCTGAGTAATATATTTCCTGGCAAATAAGTAATATATTTCGAAAGACAAAATGTAAGAGAGATTCAAGTGACGGAATGCTTCTTAATAGAGGGAGACCTCGGACAAGATGTGAAGATGATTCGGACACCATAAAAATGGCTAAACATTGTAAATTTGGGTAATTAAACGATAGGATTGAATTCGGATCTACTAATTTAATTGAAATAACCCATAATGACTTGTTATTCATAGCAATAATTCATCATATTAGAAATTTTATCATAATAATATTATTGTAATGATTGAACATTTTCTCCAACAAAATATATGTAGATATTCACTGTGAAATTATCCTTATATTTAATAGCTGTATATCAAAAACAAATGGTATAACTATTGCCTTTTACTTTGGGTATAACTGTTTCCTTTTTCTTGGAATTATCAAAATTAGAAAATTACATTTTAAATATTTCATCGAGTGTTTAAAGTATAGTCCGTAAGTGTAGATTTTGCTACACCTCCAATTTCAGCAGCTTTTCTGACAGATAAACCTTTTTGGAATTCATGAAATGTTTTTTTTGAATACCTTCTTTTAATTTTATAATGAAAAGGCATGAATACGATCGTCAAACTGTCAAATAAAGACACTAATATTAAAAGTTGCAACTAATCTTATAAACGAATGATATGTCAATTAAAATAACTAACTTCAAGTTCAGAATGTCCTTTTTCATAAGAATTACTTCAATAAATTTTAATGGTGGACTGAATCGGATACAGAGGGAAGGTTCGGACACCGTCCGAACCAAACTAAACAGAAGTATCCGATTCATCCCAAATGACACTTCAAAATTAAAAACATCACCATTTTTCTAATTTCATTTGTATTTTTTTAACACATCAAACATAGCATAAAATATCAATATAATTCATACTTTTGAGATTAAGAATCAGTTTCGTATTCATATGGTCCACACACGATCTAATTGAATAACGAAAAATTACATCAATATTGAAGAAAACAGTAACAGTAATCTAGGGGCGAAATACTACATCTCCGCATTGGATCTTTCAAATAGCTGACGGGTTACACGTCGCACACATTCAGTTGCAATAAACATTAGTTCCAACAATTAAGAACATGTTTAAACGAGTTGTCCGAACCATCCCTCTGTCCGAATGCTCCCGGTTCTCCCCTATACTCATACAGTAGTGAGCATAAGTTAAGGGACAGTGAAACAAATTTAACCTTTTCGTTTATTGCAAATGAAATAGTCAACGAAACTATATGAAACTTAACAACAATAAAGTTACACATAATGTGGGTGTTTGCTAGAAATATTAGCAAAATGAAACAATTAATTACCAAAATATTCAACTCTTGCCATCAGATGACGTAAAAGACACCGAGCAAAAGTTAAGGAACAGTTATTAATAAACTGGTTTGAAACTGAATAATCTTAGTTATGTTATGTATTAGTTATCTTAGTTATGTATGTAATCTTAGTTATGTATTAAAATGTTTCTAAAGTTTATCAAATTATTGGGACAAAATAATCGCCGCCATTACACCTGCTACTCGGAAACAAGAATCTCTCTGTGAAATAAGATTACAAGGATGGAAAGTTACTTTCTGAAGCTGCAAGCATCATAGAAAAATCTAAGAATGATGTGCACCGTATTGGTAATACTTTTGAAGAGTGTGTTTCAATTGATGCAAAACGAAGGTCAGGTAGAGCACCAAAATGTACCCCCAGAGAAGATTGAGCGATGATTAGACTGTGCAAAAAACGACTGTTTCGAGACTGCTGCAGGCAATTCTCGCCAAATGTGTGAAACGCATAGTCTCAGTGTCTCTAGATTCACAACTCATATTTTGAAGGGTAGGATTGAAAGCCAGGATACCTGAATCGAAGCTTCTGATATCGAGAAAGAATCGAAGTGCAAGGCTTCAATTTTCCAATGAGCATGTTGTTTGGTCGAAAGAGCAGTGGTCCGTGGTTAATTTCGGTTTAATGGATCTAAGAGACACCCCACCTCACCATGGTCCGTACACAGTCATAAGACCCGTCCATACAATAATACCCACGAAATAATTGTTTGTTATCTTTGCTTTTTAATTTTTTTTAAATGGAAAATTATTCTTTGGCGTTTACTAATGGATGTGTATATATTAAATAAAGATTTTTATTAGGGAAAAATATAGAAATGTCAATTGGATAAGATTTTATAAGTTATAGTGAGGCGCTGGAACACACCCAGCGGCTAGGTATGTGAGCAAACTTTTGAGCGCTAGGGGTTGACTCAAACTCAACTGGTAATTTAAAATAAGTGGATTTTAAGTAATAACGTTATTCAAATTTACGAACGACTATCAAATGCTTTCGTCTACAAATAATGGTATTGATAAGTTTCTGGCATTTGAGAGTTTTCCAAAAAGTCTGTGTCCCATGAATCGTAGAACAACCTGGCAAATTTCATTACTTTCAATTTCGTTGAATTTTTTTCCAGGAATTTCGTGTCTCCATTTTTGGAAAATTTGCGAAGAATTTTTTGATCGAGACATAGCTCCAGAGACAGAATTTTTCGTATGGGAATCTAAGTAAGATGCTGTGTTTTCAGGTAACGATTCAAAACCGTATAGGAACTTAAACAATCTCTCAGAATTTTGAATTGGGTTGCTAGAAAAATCTTCATAATTGACCTGTTCTATCTGATCTGGGTACTTCAGTTTCAGTTTATGGTACACAAGGATGTCAGTGATTAGATTGTCGCACATTAAATCTGCCTCGGAGTCCCAACCAAATTTTCTTATTGAATTCAGGGTTCCACGAGGATCCCTGAATAAATGTATTACTTTAACATTTTTGTTTCTTTCTAAAAGTGGTTCCAAGTTCGCCAATCTTAATCTTATGATCTTAGTTAGTCTAATTGGTGCTTCTTCACATCGCTTCCTCATATCCACTTGTTTCATACAGCTGGCTTGCGATTTCCCAGTTGAACTTTGACAAGTACGAGTTTCACTATTGAAGAAACCCATGAACATTGGTTTATTAGAGAAATATTTTATGAAATTTCCAGTCATATTACAGTTTAGAATATTATCTAGGTACTCATTGACGCAAGATTTCGATTCTAGACAAGGATCTTTGTTATGTTGCAGCATGTGAAGTGGCTCGAAGAACATCACCGATGACTCTGAAGTTGAGAGTGTCTCACCAATGAAAGAAGATCCACTTCTTGCTGAAGAGCTCACAAGGAGTACCAACGTGGATTCGGATATTTCATGGTCGTCCATTTTGATTTCCTTTAGATTTTTATTTTCAAGATGGTTTACTTTATTACCAGTTTTCTTGTTATTTGTATGTACTGGTTTCTTCACCTTTGGATCTAGATCTACATTTGTCAGATCGATGTAATTTTCGACCATGATTATTTCTCTAGAAACAGCTCGCCTTGCTGAATCTGAAAAAAGAGGATTAATTGGTCAAAGGTGACAATGGTTCATTGGACGCTACTCTCTTTGATTTAACATAAACAGTTTCGGATAGAGCCTCTGGGATACAATTAAGGATTTAGATTAATTTACCTCGGTAAACCTGTCCATTGCCACGGTAGTAGGTATGTATGTAGAAGAATGAGGATGTGAACAGAAGTGTTGAGACAAATAATGCAGTTTTTTTCGCGAAGAAAGGGAACATCTTCATGAACTGAAAGTAAAAAGATACTTTAGTTAGGTATTTCTGTTCTGTCTTAAAGTATTTGTAATTATAATAATTTTTGCTTGATTGCGTTATTTCAGTCCGTAGGGCTGTTGAAGAATGCTCAAAACATTCCACCTAAATACTGAAACAATAGTTTTATGAACTATATGGTTAGAACAACCACCATATAGTTGTAAATAAAGTGCTAAGTAAATATATACTCACAGTTTTCCTCAAGGTAGTATACTTGGTTCTCTCTTTATTCCTTCAAAATATTTTTTTTAATTAATTTGATCAATTGTCGCAGTTATTCATTTATAATAAAATCCTTTTATGTATTTCTATCCAGAAATGAACCAATCATAATTAACACTATCCATAAATACAAAAACAATATTACATGCGATTTGTGCAACTAATTTTTTAATAATAATCATGTCAAATAATAGAAATATACATTTAACTTCTGATTTTCTTAATTTTAATATTAGGTGATTATAATTCTATCCTAAATTGGATTTTTTGTGATAATTGTTAATTATTTTATAGGCTATGAAATAATTGATAATTATCACATTCAAATGTAATGAAATGAACTGTAATTAAATGATGAATAAATCGATTATTTTATTTAGGTATGGATATGGATTAATAGTGAAATTTTACATTAATTCAAGTTTTTTATATTTTACGTATAATTGGGTATTCACTGAAACTTTCATAATTACAATACTAATAAGAGAAATTAATTCATATCACGATAAAAATTCAGTTTGAGAAAGAATCGCCAAATAGTAAATTCAAAAGAATAAGAAGTATGGTTTATTTTTCTATTATTTTACATATGTAATAAAATACTTGTTATTTTTACTCAAAATATCAGGTAAGATAAAAAGAATGGAACAGATCGATAGATTAATATAAAATTCAACGGAAATTCAATAGTAATAAATTATCAGTTCAAACACCTATATAAAGTCTGTCATCCTTCGTCAGAACTCAGACCTACCCGAAAAAAATTCCCGAAAAAAATCCCAATTTTTTTTTTTAATATGGGCTTGAATTTTTGAACTGTACTAAGGTATTAATCAACCTATCTGACAACGCAGTCTGGCCGACTGTGTTGCTTAATTATATGGCCAATTTATTCAATAAAGATTTCATTTCTTTATGTACTACACGATCAGCCGATTATAAAATTTTCTACAGTGAATAAAGCTAATAATGCGAACTGTTTATTTTGGTACGGTACAACCCATACCGGAAATTAATATCTCAAAATCTTTGAACTATATTTATTATCATAAATAATGAATATACATCTAATTTCAAGAGGTTATTCAAACTAAACATTTAAGTTAGTTTAGAATTCAAGCTTTCGAATAGAAAGAGGTCTATTCATCTTCCTAGAAAAAGACTAAAAACCAATGATATCTATATGAACAACTGCCATATGATGGGGTGCCAACTTTTTATAAAAGCTCTCTATCCTATATATATATATTATTATTATATATTTTCATTTAAGAGATTAAATTTAAGCTTTCATGAAGGATAAGGGTTTCGGTGCTAGGTAATATTTTGATCTCCGTTAATTTGACTTCCGGTAATTTGATCCCCGGTGATTTGGTCCCTGGTAATTTGATCCCCGGTAATTTGATCCCCGTTAATTTGACTCCCGGTAGTTTAGTCCCAGTAATTTGATCCCCGTTATTTGATTCCCGGTAATTTAGTCCCCGTATTTTGATCCCCCGTAATTTGATCCCCATTAATTTGACTCCCGGTAATTTGATCCCCGGTGATTTGACTCCCGGTAATTTAGTCCCCGTAATTTGATCCCCGTTATTTGATTCCCGGTAATTTAGTCCCCGTAATTTGATCCCCGTTAATTTGACTCCCGTTAATTTGACCACCGGTAATTTTATCCCCGGTAATTTGACCCACGGTAATTTGACCAACGGTAATTTTATCCCCGGTAGTTTGATCCCCGTTAATTAATTTTTGGACTTATATTACGTTTAATTCGTCGCCGTATTTTCCATTTCATATTATTTAATTGACACTATTTCATATCATCAATTGACTAGTGTATTTTCCTGTTAAAAATAACGGGTCTTCATCAATAGCAATTTATTAGGCTACTTTTAGTGAATTCAATTCAAGAAAATTCTGCATACACTAATTATTATTGTTTATGTTATAGACAAAAAATTTATAAATATTGAATAAAAACGTAAGAATTAATATTTCATTTCATTATACTCAAGTTACAATCTTCATGCTTAATCGTGTAAAAGTGAACACCCAATTAATAAATAAACACACTACGGGTTTTATTAGGATAGATTTCCTATTTCATTTTGTAAATTGATTCCAAATCTTTCAAATATTAATTACACAATATGTACAAAACTTGTTATCTTGGTATCTACAATAAAAGAGATTTTCTGATGAATTTGTACCATTATTTGAAATAAATTAATCCACATTTTGAAATAAATAATTTAACATTTTAATTTTAAAGTGAATAAATACAATAATTGATTTATAAAATGATATCAAATCTTGATATCAACAATACAATTACTTTCTAATATAGATAGAGCATATTATGTCATTTGTAGTCCTCGATGGAGCATTACATATATTATATATTATACTATTTCATTTTGATATAGTATCTGTATCCGGGGATCAAATTACCGGGGGTCAACTTACCGGGGATCAAATTACCAGGGGATAAATTACAGGGGATCAATTTACCGGGGATCAAATTACCGAGGGTCAATTTACCAGGGATCAAATTACCTGGGAACTAAATTACCCGGGGATCAAATTACGGGGGCCAAATTACCGGGGTTAAATAACCGGGGATCAATTTAAGGGGGTTATATTACCAGGGATCAAATTACCAGTCATCACGGATTTCATATGTACCAAGATATTGCAAAGATTTTCATTTAGAAATCTGTCTACATTTTTTTAACTGTTACAATTATTAGAGGTATTCAATCAATAGTATCTGTATAACCTCTCTAAACTCATGCAGCTTAACTACCTATTAAAGGCACGATTTACACAATCTTACAATAATTACATTTGACTAATGAATCAATTACTCAAATTACTCAAATCATGAATGATTTACTCAAATCTTCAAATTTCCGGGAAATGTATAGAAGCATTACACGTCAACTGCGATTCCCTGAACACTTTGATGACCACTGGCTATCACACTAATCATCACACTTCAGATAAGAATGTGTACAGTATGTAGTCTGATACTGATAAAAACTAGAAACTATTTACTGGCAAATTAAATATAGGGCGGACAGAATGTTTGTAATTTAATTGTTTATTAAACATGTTAAACGTCACTTTATGTGTTTTTCAATTTGCTGAACAATTTGCTAAACATGATCTTATTCTATGTATGTATCAAATAAAATTTAAAATATTAGGTCTAAAATGAGGAAACGACTGATCATCATTCAGTTCCATTGAGCCGAAAATTGCACATTGACAATAATTAAAATCATTTATAGAATGATTACTGATCAATTACTGAAAAGAAACAAACATTATTAGGTGCAGCTCCACTTCATGAATAACTGACTTTTATAAAATCGATAACTGTACAATTTTATAATTCGAGCAATTTTGTTAATTCGAGCAATTTGATAATTCGAGCAATTGTTCGTTCGAGCAATTGTTTTTCGAGCAATTGTCTTTCGAGCAATTGTTCTTTCGAGCAATTGTTCATTCGAGCAATTGTTTTCGAGCAATTGTCTTTCGAGCAATTGTTTTCGAGCAATTTACCTAGAACCTATATTCATAAAAGAAGTTATATTAGGAATTCTTAATCGCGAACTGTCATTCACTGCATATTTTTCTAAGAGTTACAAGGTTTTAAAGTTAACAACACGATTTCATTGGAGCTTTAACAAAACCAATAAAATATTGCAATACAATAGTACAATGCAAGATGTATTACTCAGTTATTCAAATAAGGCATTTAATTACGCGTATCTAATTATGAGTTGACAGTTAAAATATCTCACCACTGCTAATAATTTTTAAATATTTTCAATCATTTAATTTAGAATAATGAAACTAATTCAGAAGTGTTAGATACTTTTATCTAATAACTGAGAAACAAAAAATATTTAATATAGTGTTTACTAAAGGGTGTCGGGAGTTAGAAATTGAGGTTCCAAGATGCGTTCACTGTTGAAGTTTCCCACTGCATCTTTTCCTGAGTTCATAGCATCGAAGGAGAGAACTTAAAATTAATTTCCACTAATTTGGATTATACTATTTCTAAATTCAATTATGCTGACTTCGATAAATGTTTGTTAATGAAACGACAAATAAATGGTAAAGCTTCATTGTTCATTGGCCTTTTGGATAATGAGAAACTAACTTATGGTGACGCGAAGGTACTGTTGATGTCTTCAATTGCCAATTATTCATTACAAAATTAATTGTGATTGAGAAGTTAACACAAATGAAATCAAGCTACTACGATTAACTGTTCGGTTACATTAGTGAAATTGAAAAAGAAAAAACGTATAGCATTCTGTCACTAAATTTTAAGTAGTTATCGAGGATAATTTTCAGTAAAGGCAGGCCCCGCTTTTATAAAACCTGAACTAATTTGGAGACATGACTCGACGTTATTATATGATTTCTTAGTCGAAAAATAAACAGTTTTGATAATTTAGGTTTTCGTGAAAGAATGTTTTTTTTTAATTTGAAATTCCAAATGTAGCTAAGTCAAACATTACCTAAAAATTGAAATTTTATTACTGGCTACTTTCGATTACTGAAAAAAATCTCAACCTAGAATTATGTCTAAACTCTAGAGGTGTAAGTAGTATAAGATTAAAACTATAAATATAATCTCTCTAAATTCACACATTTAAACACCAATAAGACCTTTATAAAGCTATAAAAGTCACGATTAAACATTTGAAAGTCAACCTCTATAGTAGTATATAAAATAATATTTTCTGCAAATCTATCATTACTATTATTTTGAATAACCTTCTGTTCTTGAATAATATTATTCTCAATTTATCCAATATTGGTCCTACAGGTGTCTTCTTGATCCTACGTGTTCTAGCTATTGTTCCTTAGTGTCCTCTTGTTTTTAATTGTCCTTTTGTTCTTAATTGTCCTCTTAAGTTTCTAAGTACATTTCTGTTCCTAATTGTCCTCTTGTTCCTGAGTACATTTTTGTTCCTAATTGACCTCTTGTTCCTAGTAAATTTTTGTTCCTAATTGTCTTCTTGTTCCGAAGTACACTTTTGTTCTTAATTGTCCTCTTGTTCCTAAGTACATTTTTGTCCCTAATTGTCTTCTTGTTCAAAAGTTTCCTATTGTCCCCTAACTCTTAATGAAGTGTCAATAAAGTTCATTGAGGTTTCGAAGCGTCAAGTTTATTCTAAGTGTTCGGTTGGTCCTTATAATTATCGGCTTACGATTAACACTCTTGGTAAAGCTTTTCTAAACTCTTTATACATTTTACCACCTTAAGGATGCACGATTTACTCCATCCCTCAAATTCTCTTATTTTAATTTTGCTTTATGGTCCAAATAACCAGTTTTAGATTAATAACCAGTTTTAGATTAACGTTTATTACTAGGGTGGTGAAAATATGCTTTTAAAATCTTAGATATCAACTATAGCATAGACGATACAAAATGAAATGGTATCGAATAGTATATAAAGCTTGTGTAGAACGATCAATACTGTATAATTCTCTCCGTCTCTAATACTTTCGGGATCTGTGATTTTAAAATCATATTGTCACAACCTACAATTTTTATTCCTAAATTAAAATATACATTTGTCTGTAATAAAATTATTTCAAAGAATGAGTTTTTATCCCGTATATGGACTGATTTAGGGATACAACTCTATTAAGGATACGAATTTCAAATGCATATATTATTACCAAGATGATTAAGAATAAATTACGGTACTTTTGATTATTATTTGATATCCAAACCACTCGCACTATCAGTCAACCAAAAGTTGGGATCTATCTAACTATAGATTATTCCGTGTTGTCGGTATCAAATAGAGATATTGAAGCATTATCAGCATTTGAGAGTTTTCCAAACAGTCTGTGTCCCATGAACCGCAGAACAACCTGGCAAACTTCGTTACTTTCTATTTCGTTGAATTTTCTTTCCGGAATTTCGTGCCTCCATTTTTGGAAAACTTGCGAAGTGTTTCTTGATCGAGAAAAAGCTCCAGAGACAGAAAATTTCGTATGAGAATTCAAGTAAGAAACTGTGTTTTTTGGCAACGAATCAAAACCGTATAAGAACTTGAACAATCTTTTAGAATTTTCAATTGGGCTGATAGCGAAATCCTCGTAGTTAACCTGTTCTATCTGATCTGGGTACTTCAGTTTCAGTTTATGGTACGCAAGGATGTCAGTGATCAGATTGTTGCATAATAAATCTACCGTGGAATTCCAACCAAATTTTCTTATTGAATTTATGGTTCCACGAGGATCCCTGAATAAATGTATTACTTTAACATTTTTACTTTTTTCTAAAAGTGGCTCCAAGTTCGCCAATCTCAGTCTAATGGTCTTAGTAAGTCTATTAGGTGCTTCTTCACATCGCTTCCTCATATCCACTTGTTTCGTACATCTGAATTTCGTTTTCCCTGATAAATTTTGACAATTGCGAGTTTCACTATTGAAGAAACCCCTGAACATTCTTGAATAGTATTTTATGAATTTATTAGTCATATTACAGTTTAGAATATTATCTAGGTATTCATTGACACAAGATTTAGATTCTAAACAGGGATCTTTGTAGTGTTCCAACATGTGAAGTGGCTCGAAGAACATTACCGTTGACTCTGAAGTGGAAAGTGTCTCACCAATGAAAGAAGATCCACTTCTTGCCGAAGAGCTCACAAGGAGAACCAACGTGGATTCGGACGACATTCTTCTACTCGGATCTGAAACAAAAAAATTGTTGTAAAGGGAAACTTTCAAATATTTCTCACTACGAACAGAGCGGAGCAGAGAAGAGCCCCGGAGCGGAATTTAATGTTGTCTGGTATTCAAATGCAGAGACACTTAGCATTTCACACTGCGAGCCAATCGCAGACGCGCGGAGCGGAGAAGCACAATAATGAAATTTGGCTTTACTTTTTCGCCTACAAGAAGCCTTAATGATTCCCTTTTTGCACTATTATCTGACAGTTAAAAGTGCTTTATGCTGAGCCGTGACTAAATTATTATTTATAGTGATGCATGAAAAAGAGGTCAAATACCGTAGAGTTTCAATTATATCGAACTCCAAACTTGTTCAAAACTGTATATATATATATATATATATATATATAAATTCTCTTATAATGGAAACTGTTTGTGAAAATATTATTCGACGAAAGTAAAAAAGTACTATTTGAATTGAAGCTAGGTATCATTATTTGTATAGAGTACAAAATTTTATTGACAGCTCCGCTCATAGTAAATAGATATAAGTTTAGAATTCATTGACGATGAGCTTGATCGATTCTTCAGAAACGATGTACGTAAACAAGAGGCGTTGCATAGAGTACTCTCAAATATTATAAGTATTATTAGTTGAATATTATAAGTGAAAAGAGTGTAAAACATGATAAAAACAATTTTATGTAAGTTATTTTCCATGAAAATACATATTTAACTGAATAATAGCACATTTGTTATTTAAAAACAAATAGAAAATATTTTGTGTGATGTCACTCATAATTTTTCGGATGTTCCAATATTGAACTTGACATACTTCTCTATTTATGTACTAAGGCTCTGCTGTATGTGTGTGTGAACACATAAATCGCACCGCTACGCTCCGCTTATGAGAGAACAACTAAACCGCGCTTCACCGCCCTGTTTGCGCCGCTTCGCTTGTGGTGTGAACGTACCCCTAGTCTTCTTGCCGCTACCGTCCAAAAATAGAACCGAATTTCTTTAGCACGGCTCTAAGCTTGCAGTGTAAATATTTACTGTGACAAACCTCAATGATTCCGTGGTTGAGGCCGGATCAGCTGCCGGGGCTGCGGAGAACCTTAAACGTCAGAAATACTCCGCCCTTGATGATGCTTACATATTTCATATTTGAGCTAATTTCTCTGGAGACCACAGGAGCATGCGGCAGTACGACCTCCTCAATCATTAAGTCCATTGGTAAACGCATTTTTGAAACAACGAACGCTCCAAGGAAATATCCCTGGTTCCAACAGCGAATGGCTCTTGCAATCCAGAGAGGGAATGCCTTTACTATCCTCTTAGCCGCGAAAGAGAGGTTTTAGAGGGTAGAGCCCATCCCTTCAGGGAACTCGACTCCTCAATCGTAGTTCCTGAAGGAATTCCTTTTCTCTAAAGATTTTATCCTTCAACTATTAATGGAAAAATATTGTCTTTTTAAACAAAAAAAATGTAGGTTTTCAATGTTTTAGGTTAACTTTTCATCAAATATCTCTCCAAGACACTTTATGACATTTCTACGAGATATTTCATTATTCCATAACTTAATCATTTAATCTTTATCAATCAGTATATTTAATTTTTCCCACTTTGATTGTTTATCTTATTCATTAAATGCCAGTTATATATTTTCAATAGTTCAGAATTTACTATATTCGAGTTATTGCTAGTAATAATATACTCTGTTTTCAGATGATAACACATATGTGTTATCATCTGTAAACAGAGTATAGTTGAATTCAACCAAAGAATTTGGTATATCATTGATAAATATATTGAACAGCAAAGAGCCGAAGATACTTCCCTGGGGTACTCCATTAAGACACCGTTAAATTGCTAGCCGAAGTACTGCCCAGAACAACGTACTGTACTGTACATGCCCTGTGAGATTAGATTTGAACCAGTCATAGTTTGAGGGGACTGTTCCTGGTTTATGAAAACTTTTTATTAATGAAGCTACGGCTCTGAAACTTGGTATCTATATATAAAATTGAATTCCCTATCAATTTCGTCTCCCATCTTTTTTTCGATTTGACCAACAGAAAACGAGTTATTCGAATTTTGAACGAACCTAGACCCTTTTTCAAAAAGCAAAAGGCGTTTACAATTATGAACCTACGGAATTGGAGTTTTTTGCATTCGAGTCTCAAAAAGATTCTCTACGAAACTATAGCCATGGAATTTCGATTTACGGATTGGTTTTCAAAATAGAAAAAAATCGTGGAAAATAAAAAAAAATTTTTTTTTAAACTCAATATCTCGAAAAGTGATTCTGAAATCAAAATTCCATGGTCGCAATATTTTAGAGAATTATCTGAAAATCGAATGCAAAAAAACCCAATGCCATAGCTTCAAAATTGTAAACACCTTAGGCTTTTGAATACCAAAATTTGTAGATTTTTTGGACTACTAGAAAATCCCATTCAAAGTTTGATAATCTGACCGTTGTATTCTGCTCGTATGAGGTGTAGCGGGTAACTGAGACACATTTCTTTGCCTACTTTAGTGAATGTACCATTAGTGGCGCGATAGATACCAGATATAGCGAGATAATGAATTATTACGAATCATAATTGGCTGAGAGATCGTTTTTAGAGAGCATATTGACTCCCTAACCCCCGCGTCACCCCTTTACTTTCTCCCCCTCCCCAAGGGGTTAGAGTTACTCTAGAGCTCTGATATTTTGCACACACTATTAGAAGGTTATAAAGAAATTATTTACGCAATAAATTTTTTTTTTTGGAAATTATATGTACAATTTTTTTTCGAGAATGGTCCCCTTAGCTTCTAAAGCTATAGTAATACAACTTTGAATTCTGATAACAATATTGAGTGATCAATTCTGTCAAAAGGCTTATAAAAGTCTAAAATTACAGAAAGAACAGAAGTAAAGAGTTAAGTATGCATCATAAGGTAATTCAATATAGCATGAGAATTTGACTTTCTAAATCTGAAACCAAATTGTCTATCACTGAGTATCTAATATTGATCTCAGATAGTAACCATAAACTTGGCTATATACTATCTTCTCCACAATTTTATTAATAATAGGCAGAATCGAAATGGGTTTATTTCATCTTCTCTGTCACCATTCCTATGTACAGGAATAACTATGGACATTTTTAATGAATATGTGAAGATAAAGATGATCTGAGAAAGATTAACAATCCGTGTAAGAAATGGTTAAATTACTAAGCTAATCTTCTTCAGAACCGTGACAGACATCGATACAATTGACACTCTTATATTTTTCATCGAATCAATTAAACATGATATCAATAGAAGTAACCTAGGAAAACCTAAATGAGTTCCTGTCATTGCCTGTCATATAATTTTGAAAGAATCACCTATATTCTATAAGTACTATCCATCGCAATCTCAGAGTTGGGTCCGTCGTGCAGGAGCGGCATGAGAAACTCCCATTTTACTCATAAAGATATTCGCTAATACCCTCTCGTCTGTCTTAACAGAATTAGAATTCCGTGATGATGATTCACCACACTTTCTCGTGCCTTTATATCCTAGTATTCACCCTACTAACCTAGCCCTCAAAACCAACTCTCACTAAAACACTTTAACTAATAAACCTATCAATATTTTTCTATACAATAACCTTCATTTAATAATTACATATTCATTGGAAACCGCCAAAGATTAAATTTCATTTCAAATAAAGGGAAAAAGCGAAGATAAGAAACATATATTTACCAGTTATTACTAGGGTTGTGACCATATGCACTTAAAAACATAGATTTTAAGAAGATCATAGACGAAACGAAATGAAATGGTATCGAAGACTATATCCCACTGATTTAGAACAATCCAATAGTCTTTAATTCAATCCGTCCATAATATTTCCAGGATCCATGATTTTAAACGCATATTATCACAACCCTAGTTAGTACTCTTAGCCGCTCAGTACGAAGTTTGGTGTGCGCAATTATACTCGCACATCTCACTAAGCCGCTAAGTGTTACAGTTAACTTATTATAGTGAGACATTCACCCTTATGTTCTCAAACAGTCTCGTACATCTCATGACTGGAGAGAGCTCTGATATAATATAATGTATTTGAATAAATGCTCATGATGTGAGTCATACCATATATCACCTTCGTGTTTGTTTAAACATATGTAATTATGTGGAAAATTAAAAATCCTGAGAGGACAGCTTTCAAATCGGTTAAGAAATAAAGTTATTATTATTTTTCCATCTGGTTTGCCAGCACCAACGGCAGGTTACTAGGGTTAATACAACTCCTAGTTTATAATCATAGCATTCTTGTGTTTCAAAAGGCTGTGAGCGAAATAAGTTCGTGTCACTTTTCTTATTAGTGAGGTCACAGAGTTAAAAAATCCCTTCTAAGATTCTGTTATTGTAACAATATGGGCAATATTGTAAGAATGTTGGGGCAATGTTGTTAAAAAATTGGGGCAATGTTGTAACAACATTGGGGCAATGTTGTAACAACATTGGGGCAATGTTGTGCCAACATTGTGACAATGTTATTACAATATTGGGATAATGTTGTTATAATATTTGGGTAATGTTGTAACAATATGAAAACAGTTTATCCCCAGGAAACACTATTACCTTGGTATTAATCATCTAATTACCTTCGTAAAAATGAAGTAGTAGGTATGAGAACATCACCAGCATAGGTAGAGCAAGTAAAACAGTTCTCTTCCTTTTTGGAGGCATCATCTTTTCAAGTTTATTAATGCAAGTCATCCTCCAACTGTTACAATTAAAAGAATTTATCATTTACTATTAATGTCATTAATTAGTTAATGAAACTCAAAGAAAAACTATAAAAAACGGTAACTCTTTAAATGTTGTATCGTCAAAATATGTCTAATTAGTTCTTAATTCATGTACGTTGAACCATCCTGATTAGTAGAGTCCTTAGAAATTAAGTACACTGTATAATGAACATATTTTGTGTAGTATGCCATTAAATCCATCATTTTTCTATGCATCTCTTGACTCCTATATAATGCAGTAAGCTCAATATAGTGACCTATATAGTTGTAGTTCATTACAGTGGAGTTTTACTGAATTTTTATATATCCATTAATTTGTTATATAAACTTTAGGAACTATGGTAGCTCTGAATTTAGTCATTTTTATTATTTAAGTAGATATTTAAGTAATTCAGTTTAGCATAATATTTTCCCACACGGTTTCTCTCTGTTAATGTTTATCTGCTGCACAGATGTTACGTTCTATCTAAATAACAGGTGTTTTGACTTAAAATGTTGTATCTGCAACTATTCCTTCATCCAAACAACTTGAATTGTTATAAATAAATTTTTAGACGTGAGTGTTTGATTCTAGTTAGGTATGCGATCTGAGTGTCATTTACTGGTTTGGTATGCGATCTGAGTGACATTTACTGGTTTGGTATGCGATCTGAGCGTCATTTACTGGTTTGGTATGCGATCTGAGTGTCATTTACTGGTTTGGTTTGCGATCTAAGTGTCAGTTACTGGTTTGGTATGCGATCTGAGTGTCATTTACTGGTTTGGTATGCGATCTGAGTGTCATTTACTGGTTTGGTATGCGATCTGAGTGACATTTACTGGTTTGGTATGCGATATGAGTGTCATTTACTGGTTTGGTATGCGATCTGAGTGTCATTTACTGGTTTGGTTTGCGATCTAAGTGTCAGTTACTGGTTTGGTATGCGATCTGAGTGTCATTTACTGGTTTGGTTTGCGATCTAAGTGTCAGTTACTGGTTTGGTATGCGATCTGAGTGTCATTTACTGGTTTGGTTTGCGATCTAAGTGTCAGTTACTGGTTTGGTATGCGATCTGAGTGTCATTTACTGGTTTGGTTTGCGATCTAAGTGTCATTTACTGGTTTGGTATGCGATCTGAGTGTCAGTTACTGGTTTGGTATGCGATCTGAGCGTCATTTACTGGTTTGGTATGCGATCTGAGTGTCAGTTACTGGTTTGGTATGCGATCTGAGCGTCATTTACTGGTTTGGTATGCGATCTGAGTGTCAGTTACTGGTTTGGTATGCGATCTGAGTGTCATTTACTGGTTTGGTATGCGATCTGAGTGTCATTTACTGGTTTGGTTTGCGATCTAAGTGTCAGTTACTGGTTTGGTATGCGATCTGAGTGTCATTTACTGGTTTGGTTTGCGATTTAAGTGTCATTTACTGGTTTGGTATGCGATCTGAGTGTCAGTTACTGGTTTGGTATGCGATCTGAGCGTCATTTACTGGTTTGGTATGCGATCTGAGTGTCAGTTACTGGTTTGGTATGCGATCTGAGCGTCATTTACTGGTTTGGTATGCGATCTGAGTGTCAGTTACTGGTTTGGTATGCGATCTGAGCGTCATTTACTGGTTTGGTATGCGATCTGAGTGTCAGTTACTGGTTTGGTATGCGATCTGAGCGTCATTTACTGGTTTGGTATGCGATCTGAGTGTCATTTACTGGTTTGGTATGCGATCTGAGTGTCAGTTACTGGTTTGGTATGCGATCTGAGCGTCATTTACTGGTTTGGTATGCGATCTGAGTGTCAGTTACTGGTTTGGTATGCGATCTGAGCGTCATTTACTGGTTTGGTATGCGATCTGAGTGTCAGTTACTGGTTTGGTATGCGATCTGAGCGTCATTTACTGGTTTGGTATGCGATCTGAGTGTCATTTACTGGTTTGGTATGCGATCTGAGTGTCATTTACTGGTTTGGTATGCGATCTGAGTGTCAGTTACTGGTTTGGTATGCGATCTTTACTGGTTTGGTATGCGATCTGGTTAGAATTTATTAGCAAATATAAAGAATATAGGTATACGAGATACATAATACAATTTTAAATTTCTTTAAATAATTATATACCATTTACATATGCAAAGCCTCAGTATAGAAATGCTTCAAATATATCCTTAAATGAAAAACATCCTACTGAACTCACATGAATGTAACGTAAAATAGGCAATGAATATATAGCTCTAATGACTTTCAGTTTCAATATTTTTACTCTGATTGATGAAATTCATTGAGGATATATCTCGTCTATATTCTTTGTTTTGTGTCACATATCCTTAAAAAGAAAAATTATCATATTAAAATAAAAATAATGTATTATCAGATTGCATACGAAACTGGCACTGAGTGTTCTTATTGAAAAAATCATTAATAATTATTATTTGACTTTTGTTTTAATTGGTATCCAATATTAATATTTTTTTATTTAAGATATTTGTTTTTCTTACATCATCGAAAATATGGAACCGGCCAATAACTCGAACTTTTCCCTAATTACAAAATTAAATAAATATTCAATACAAACAATAATGATTTAATGAAAATCCACGGAATACTCACTGATTTATCAAATATTCATATAATAATTAATGTGAAATACAATATAGTAACAGTATTCATGAAAAAAATCCTGAATCTAAAGATTTTATAGCTAAGAACAATTGAACCTTAAGATTTATATTATATCACATATGAAAAGATGATGAATGGAACATTCACCACAAACTAAGTAAAATATTCTAACTAACTAATCATTCTAACTATCACAAACCAACCTCAATTCACCACGTAATGTTGAATACTAACATACAATTTCAGAAAAAAAATGTCAAGTTATCTTTATTATCAACAGGTACACCTGGTAGAAATTTATATGTGAATAGAAAGCTATGATACAGGCAGGCTCAGACTTATTTCAATGGGTAATAAGAGCGAGATATGACTCGAAGTTGATATATAATTGTAACTCCTTAAAAATTTCATTTTCTATTAGTTGGAATAAAAGAAAATTGTCTTGAGGGCTCGACTTAGCGTATAGTGCGGTATTTGTTGCCAGAATCAGCTGATGAAAGTTCAAAGTAGTGAATGGATTAAAAAGTTTCTACTGTTTTAAAGACTAATTTCTGAACAAATTGCTTCTAATAACC
This sequence comes from Caprella mutica, assembly GCA_947561585.1. Classification (NCBI taxonomy): domain Eukaryota; kingdom Metazoa; phylum Arthropoda; class Malacostraca; order Amphipoda; family Caprellidae; genus Caprella; species Caprella mutica. Next base: position 276,635 of record CANNZV010000033.1, on the reverse strand, counting down.
TCATCTGCATAATAAAATTGATGTTTATTGTAGTTACCCTGAAATTATTAGAATTTCTTGAGGAACACTTTACCAGTTTCTACAGACCGGTCTAAACATCACAAAAAATGGTCTCCGTGTTTTGTGTCTTTATGTATAACTTCGAGATATGATTTTCAATTATTTAAGTTCCGAGATATCGAACAGTTCGATATATTTGATTTCATAAAAATAAATATAATTATACATTACAACTCTTTATTTTAATTGTAATCAATGACACATGCATAATTTAATTGGTATTCTTTATTCCTGCATCCACGAATCAATAACATTTATAGGTGATAAAATGATAACAAATATACCTACAAGCCATATGGAAACTCGTTATTTTCATGAATAATGTTCAATAGAATTTAATACCTCATTAAACAATAACATGTGAATGGCATTCAGAGGATGGATGACTATTTAAATAATTGTTTTTGCAATGTAACTTCATCACTTGATTCTAATTTCCACTGACTATATATACTTTAATTCTGCAAACTTAGGATGAAATCATTATCAATAATGGTCTGTATGAAAATTCTAGCTATGAACTTCATAAAATGCAATTCCTTTTTGCAAAATACTTTGCCAAAATTGCAAAATACAGCAACTCCTTTTTGGAAAATAGAAATAACTCTGTTTGGAGAAATAGATTAAATATCTCAAAATATTTAATCAATAGAGTTATTAAACATGATCTACTATGCCATCCGTAAAAATGAAAGTCAGACATTAACATCTTGAAACAGATTTTTGATGCCGTATAGAAACTTTGTCAACTGGTTCTTGCAAAGACATGTTGGTTATGTGTAAGATATTATCATGAGGAAGAAGTTGTATTTTATATGAATGAATAAGTAATTAATCAGAGCATTCAGCAATTTGGTCATCAAAATATCCATCCTAATTTTAACTTTGACGACTTTCTCACTGTGGAAATTAAAACCATCACTCTGACTTCCATTTAGTACGGGTGGCCTGATCCACCCTTGTTAAAATTTAAACTTGGGCCTTTCTTTTTGTACTTAAATTCATTTCTCAATATTGTCAATAATTTAGAAAATGAATAGTTATTTGAATGCTTTTAAAACCTGAAAATGAAACTTTTTTTATGGGGTTGTTGTCTAATGAATATATTCGTTATGTTTGAAATTAACTTCATTGTTTGTTTGCTGATCATTCACGCAAGGCCATTTTCACCACCCATCAATAAAATCGTTATAACATTCACAAGCATGAATAAAACTTTATGAAAATTCAACTATTGATGGAGAAATGTTAAACAAACAAAATGATTCTTGAAAAAATCACTCTACCTCCAATAGTTGTTGAAATATACTAATTTAAATTTGGGTATACTTTTTGGGTGTTTCATAAAAATGTGCCTACTTTTTGAAAGCTCATATTTCCGGCTCTAATTGAAATAATTGAAATCTGTTTTCATTATGTTACTGAGCAAATCTTCATCTCTAAGAATCGGTATGGTGCGATAAAAATGACAGAAAAACAGTACATAATCCAAATTACAACAGTTCGAGGCCTGAGGAACGACACCACCATAATACCTCATGATGAAACATTACCTTCAACAATTTGCGACGGTAATGATAACTGATTCCAAATCCCTGAGTTCAACACATTATAAAAGTTATGCTCCCCATACAATTATTCAGTTCTACTAATTATGATAGTCCTGTGCAGGAAATTAGGTTCAGAGATGAATTTACTGCAGAAAACAAAAGAGGATGCATACGAAATGGTCAGATATATCCAATATAACTAGTCCTACATACTATTAAATTGGGTTACGCACAAATATATCGTCTAACAACGTTAATGTTTGTATACTATCACTGAAACGCGAGGGGTTCGATATAGGGGAATCAGTCACATGATCAACATGAAAATCGCCGCATATATTAACATCTCGGAATAAGAAGTGCAGTTCACTTTTAAAGAATATTTTTCAAACCATTGAAGAAAACCAGTTGGTCATTACCTAGTTTGCGGTATATGCTACCATTAAAAACATGCTTATCGCCGGTACAATACTTAACAAACTCAGCCCAAAGCTATCGCCAATGACGTACAGACTAATAAGTAATTTAAATATGATATATTTGATATGTTTCCTAAGATTGTTTTAACGTTGCTGCCCATGGTGCTGACCCTGGGTGACTCCCCCACTGAGACTATCAGAGACAAAGCCATGGTCATAAGCCTGGTGAACATCACCATTGAAATCAAGTCAAAGAAGGATGATCTGTGAGTGAGGATGACCGTACGTTTCGTGCCCGGACGTTTCGTTACTGGACGTTTCGTGCCTGGACGTTTCGTTACAAGGAACGATATTTTTTATTTGAAATGGGTTGCAAACTACAATAATTTTATACCAATCCCATTCATTATGGATTTATACTACTTTAAATTTTAAGTTTTAGAAAATTTAATTTAGACAATTTATTTGAGAATACAAATTTTCTTACATTAATTTCATTAATAAATTAAAAAAAAAATACATTAAAATGTATTCAAAGCCCGTGAGGCTACACAACTTATACCCTTGAACGACCTACAAAAAATTAAAAGAAAAGGTATATGAATGTGACATACATTTTATTCGTCTGCTAAGTATCTGTTTATATATTGATTATAATCAGAGGTATTGAAATTAACAATCATCACTTAAGGCTTCTTCACAACTGTCAGGGATCCGTCCGGCACGTCACCGGTCCGTCTCCGTCACTCTCAGTGATTCGGTGTCAGTGAAAACATGTATAGTTACTTTCATTTAAACGGACATGTTCACACAGTACCGGCTTCCATCAGTGATAAAAAATCACTGTCATATGTGAAGAAGCCTTTAATGTATTTGATTAGAAAAGTTTGAAGTGAAAATATCATGGATACCAATCGATGTAGAAGTTAAATAACAATAATTCTATTTTATTTTTCCTCGAACAATCGAAAATGTGGTTCAGTTCAAGAACTCAGAGTTTGCTCTACTGCCTACATTGGGAACATCTTTTGTTTATGATATTTACGAAAAAATAAACGTTAGGGTAAAGATCCAATTACCAGATGTGACATTTTATCGAATGAAAATAACAAAAGAAAAGAAGACACAACCTTCTGAAGTTTTGTGAATATCGTAAAAGAAGACTATATAATTTAACATTTTAACTCTATATTTTAATTCTTATATACTATTGTCTAATATGATCGAAAATTTCCGGTGATTGGGGTAAAAAAAAATCAAAAAATTATATGGTAAAATAATAGAATACATATTCAAATATTTATTTATAATGTATGGGATTATTAAAATTTGTAATCAATAACTCATTTCAAATTAAAAAAGTGGTTCGTCCGGGAACGAAAAGACTGGTGACGAATCGTCCTAGTAACGAAACGTCCTAGTAATTAATTATTTTAGTAGGGGTTTAACGTCTGCTTTGGAACCAAAGGCCACATCGCTGACGTCAAAAGGAAATTAAATACAAGGGACTGGAAGAAGCAGTCAGAGAGGAAAGTGGGTCCATGAACAAAGTCACTTACCACCGTCGGTGACAATGCTCATGGATGCAGAAAAGCTATTCCGTGAAAACAGTCACTTACCAAGGAATGTGACGAAACGGGACACAAGCACCGGTGGCTGCACTCACGGATGGAAGAGGAAAATGAAGAGTTGAAAGTAAATGAAGCCTACGAGTCTACCTAACACAAAATTCTAAGACCTCGTAGTTGAAGAGCATAACCCTAGCGCTATCCTCTAAAGCTGCAAGTAGCGTTAAAAAAAATGATTAACATGGTAAAAATGAAAAAAAGACAATCCATAATCCAAATTACAACAGTTCGGGGCCCAAGGGACGCCACCCCTCTTCTCTTCCATTCACCAAAAATTAACAAAAAGCAACTTCAGGATAGAGCCCCTGGGGCTCCTAGTAATTAAACAATCAGGTACGAAACATCCGTTAACGAAACTTCCGGGTACGAAACGTCCGTTAACGAAACTTCCGGGTACGAAACGTCCGTTAACGAAACTTCCGGGTACGAAACGTCTTGGCACCGTGAGTGAGATAGTAACATGTCCAACAAAAACATTTTAGGATTTATTAATTTTATTCAGTAAAAGCTTAATCTTATGCGAAATAAGATAGAAATGTTTTTTAAATAAAAGATGATTGAAATGAACATAGTTAAAAATAACGGTGTTATTAATTACAACCCACATTTATTGGAACAATATTTACGTTTTAGGTTGATACTAAAAAATACTACAAAATGATTTGGAATATTCACAATTTTACAACACGAATTACAGTTACTAAAATAAGTGATTACAGTTGTTACTAAAATTATTGTAGTTATAGTACTAAAATTTATTTAAAATATGTAGAAAATAAGATTAATGAGTGATATAATAAAATTTTAAGATTTATAATGATATAGGTAGCATTAAAAAATGTTGACTAGGGAACATCATAATACTCAGATACATAAATTGCTATGAAGGACATGTCCCAATCTGACCATTAGCAATTTATGATTGGCCAATCATCATTAAGTCTCAAATTCAGAGTCAAATTAAGTGTACTGCGATGTTACCATCATTATGTCATTAAAATCTATCAAAAAATATTATCCAAAAACACTATTGGTTTACAACATTTGATTCCTTAAAATTGGCAGCAAGAGAATCCAATTCCTCAAAATCTGTGTTAACATTTACATTCTCACCAAGTCCTTGCCAGTTTTGTAGTTGATACGTCAAGTAACCTGGTGCGTTAGGAACCAAGTACGTGATGAGATTTCTGCTATTGTATTCGGCCATATACTTTAAGATGTTCTTCCCATACATTTTGATGATTTTTACATTGCCAGGAAAACAGAAGAAGAGAATTACTTTATTTGGACGAGATGTTTTCATTGCCGTGTTGATAAGAATGCTGTGTACTCCGTGTAACTTCTTTTGTCTGTACAGTTGGACAGCAGTTGACCATACCTCATCCATATCTGATTCTTTGATCTTCATTTTCCAGCAACCAGAACTATTTTCTTCTATGTCGCATTTATCAGTCGGTTCAGACAGTAATGATTGTGTCGTGATCGTTGAAGGAAGTATGATATCTTCACAAATATCATTTTCTCTGAAAATATAAAGGAATAAACGCCCAATCTCTATATTCGCTAATAAATACTTTCTGCCAGACTAGATAGAATTTTCAATATATCGTAATATGACTCACATAAAATTCTCATTACCGGCCAACCTGTAATAAAGCATGGAAAACTCCATTAATTGATTCGAATAATATAAAGGTACGAGAGTTCAATCAATATATTAAGAAATTCAAATGTAGGATAATGGAAAACTGAAACTTTAATTGGGTCCTTCTTTTTGCTCTATCATGACCTATGTCAATTGTCAACACTTACTTTTCGAATACTGCGATATTCTTTAATATGAATCAGAGAAGTATTTTTTTCAAATTGTCCTTTCTTGTTTAGAAGATATCTAAAATTCTACTTACCAGCATTTCTTCGGTACTTCTATTTTATAAATATGGTTTATTCTCCTTCCTGTTGCACGGGTACCTAAGTCTGTTCGTTCATCTGTCTTGTAGCTAATACTACCAAAAGGATCACTGTAAGAGAGTTGATCTACCAAGGCCCGTCCATACTCCAACATTAGTTCCTCATCATCAAAGGGACCACAATCAAATCTTATAGCTCCCTTGGCCTTATTACCTATTAAAGCTGTTGGGTTATTAGCGGCTGTAGACGTCTTCATGGACTTTATTCCAGGCAGTTTTCCAGCGTGATATAACTGACAAGATTTCTCCCAAGCAGCATTCATGAGACTGTTAGGGAAGAATAATATCCATTTCCCTATCTTGCCTTCTATTTCATATCTATTGGAGATTTCCTCATTGATTTCTTCAAGGACTATTTTTTCAAATTCACTCATAGGTTGAATCAATTCCATTTCTTTAGCCATTTCTATGAATTTTCTGAAATAAGTGTAGAAGATGAATATGTTTTCCATATGTTTTTCAGACTATATTCAAGTTGAATGTACCTATTGTATCGAAAACATTCTCGAGAGAAAAGGGGTCTGCTTATTTTTCGAAAACGAGTTTGCCGAGACCAAATTTATCTAAAACTAATTCGCCAAAACTGGAATCTCCGAACATGAGTTTGCAGAATCTAAAATTTCCCAAAAAAAGAATTGGCCCAAATACTAACTAGCTGAAAAACAAATTCACTGAAAGACGAATTTGTCGAAAATCAAATTTAATCTTATGTCTCAAAATACACATTTCTTATTTGAATTTCATATTTAGTTTATATTTCTCTAAATCCGTATCATGTCACTAATTTCAAATATTTAATTGCATTTACTTAATATTAATATGTCTATAAAAATGATCATAAAGGATTGATAGAAATCAAGGTTTTATCCATTCAAGTGATACAACCGTTGAAGCCTGTGGTACACTGGTAAGATATAAACATGCTGATAGTTATGTTATCCATGATTAACAACAACATCAATAAAATACCGATTAATATATATTAGAAGTTCCGCACAATTCACAGAATTGGGCGATAATAATAGGGATATAATTCAGGTGTGTTCTTATTGTTCATTTTATTAAACTTTTCTATAAAAATAGGTCTTGAACATATTCTACCTAGGAGCCTAAACTAGTGCTAGTTTACTGCTAAATTGTAGTTCCTATGAATAACAATTAAGGAATAAATTAATGGAAATACAATTTAACCAATGCCAATTGATAAGAAAAAAAAATTTGAAGTGACTAAGTTTAAGTAGGTTTTCTCATGTTTCAAAATATGGTCAGAGTCGCCATTTCCAGTCACCCGGTGGTCACGTCAAACTAGATTCGATCAGCTGATTACCATACCCTATGTTACTGTATCCCGATCGTGACACACTTAATACTGAAGCAATAACGCCCCGTTCACAATGAACTCTCCGCCTCTCATATGCAAATATCTCAAGCAAGCACGGATCTCATTCAGGCATAGTACCTACACCGGATACTAGAGAAGAGATCAATAAAAGCAGATCTAATGAAACACTATCTAGTCTAACTAGATAGAATAATTTATTGTACTGTCCTAATTATTTCTGTAAATTAATCCCCAAATAAAATTCTTTTTGTCAATTTCCGATTTCTGCTCAGAGAAAATCTTTGAACGTTGTTGTTTCGGCAATATCAGTTGCTTCATTTGTTTCATTCTTACCAGTGAACAAATCACCAAAGGATAATGCAAGTGTTTCCTCTTCATAACTAGTATTATATAATTTAATTTAAATTGTTTCGTAGTATGCTGGTACTATAGCTACCGATAATCCTGGTTCAACATTTAAAATAAGTTTTCTTATATCTGTCCGGTAATAGAGTAACAATCCTAATTCATAGAAACTGATAACATAAGAATTAAGTCTAATAAGTCCCTCTACATATTGGGTAATTAATGTCCTAATATAATACTGTGAATATTTGCAAATTTGATTAAAAATAAATTAAGATTTTGAGTTATTCGCAGGTCTAAAATCTTAAAGAAAGAGTTTCAATTCTTTGGGTACACTTTTTACTTAAAAACTAGAGTACCTAACTAGAGAAAACTAGAATAGTACCTAATTAAATAAAACTAGCTTACCTAACTGAAGAAATCTAGAGTAGCTTATCAAAATTAGAGTAATTATTAATGAACAAAAGAAAACTAAGTAAAACTAGAATACCTAAAAGTAAACTCCTCTATGGTTAGCTCCATTATTGCAAAATGTAAATTTTAGTGTTTTATACTTTAAAATACGTAGAGAAGGTAGAGGTCCTAACTTCATGGACATTGGATACCAATTGCTGAAAACAGAACCTACCAACACATTTTTCACAGAAAAGTTTATTACTGATATATTTATTTACATACCTACCTTTTAGCGTCACAAAATATACGTCACAGCTACTGCTAATGCATCTGCTTTTGTACTGAACAAAAACTGTGATGAACATTACCTTGAACCCCATTTCTCACAATCCACTCAGTAGAAAAAATCTGTGAGTTTTACGCAAGGGGCGTGTTCTGTTTTAGGTTTAGTTCCGTGTTATCGCACGGTTCCATATTTTTGAGCACGCAAAAATCTCTATATAATAATAATTATTCAACTTTTATTTCATTTGGTATTCATGATACCAATTAGAATGGAACTTGAATCTTTCCCATTTGACGACCCCCACCAAATTTAATTCAAATTACTTTTTTATATGTATTTTTGTCCATAGAATCCGAAAATCAAAAACTGTTTTTTGTAGAAACTAATAGTTTTTGAGATATGAGGGTTTAAAGTTATTTATTTCCTATGTATTACTGAAGGATTGGGAACTTTGAAAAAACTCGTGTTTTCACGCTTTTTGGCCAATTTTGGTCAAAGATAGCCGTAATGTAGTTTGTTGTACTGCACACTTCATGATTGTTTAATGACCTGGCAGGGAGGTATGGGGGCGGCACGCCCCCCATTATACATATATCAGCATTGAAGTAATAAATTGAAAATATCACGGAAACTGGAAATATAGTCGATATATGTATTTCGGGGGGCGTGCCGCTCCCCGAGCCCCCCTGCCAGGTTATTAATCAATCATGAAGTTTGTCGTACAACAAACTAGCAGATACAACAAACTACATTACTGTTTCATATAAAAAATCTATACTGTTTAAGTAATTCAATGAAAACACCAGTTTTTTCAAAGTTCTCAATCCTTCAGTAATACATAGGAAATAAATAACTTCAAACCCTCATACCTCAAAAAGTATTAGTTTCTACAAAAAACGGATTTGATTAACAGATTCTATGGACAAAAATACATATAAAAAAGTTAATTTGAATTAAATCTGGTGGGGTCGTCAAATGAGAAAGACCCTGGAACTTAAATAATAATTATTACATTTTCTTTTCTGACGAGTACGAAAATGTAGAACCAACTATAAGAATTTGAAAGTTAGTACCCTGCTAACAAAATTATTTCACAAAGCATAAATTGCTGTCTGTTAAATGTAACACAATAATTATAGAAATCTAAGTGTCTATTAATTTCTCACCTATACTGAGTGAGAGTTGAAGGGGTGGTAAACCTTTGACAAACTTTTTCTCTCTTGTTGATTAATCGATAAAGGGACATTAATAATAGAATAAATTGTTGTTATTTTATTTTTAAATGCCTATTTAAAAAAGTTGATTAATTAATTTGCAAATGCAGCGCCACCTACTGATCAACCCTGGACTTACAAATGTAAATTTTAAACAAAAGGTTGAGCAAAACAATAACGAACATACGCACGCAATCGTTAAACTACAACTTTTAAACTTAAAAACTTACAACCTGGCCTCCTAGCTACCACACTACTGACTAGACTACCTAGTTATTATAGTTTTATACTAATTGATTTCTAATAATTAATATTTCTATATTGATAATATCTGATCAGGATTGTAAACAACAATTCCCAGCGCCCCTTGCAGTGAACGCTGGACTTAAAACCAAATTATTAATTAGTTTTTTTACTGGTGTTAGTTATATATATAATATAAGACGAATAAACTCTCGTGTGCATGCAACTAATTATTAACAACATTTTCATTAAAAAAATGGCATTTTTTATAAAGTTTACTGCCCCTTCAAGCTATGGTTGGGTTTTAAAACTTTTAATAATTTCAATACTTTAAACTTTTATCACAGTCACAAGCACTGAAGAACTGTATATTGATAGGCTTAAATAGTACTCAACTCTAAAACAAATTTTCTTTCATTTTAACTGATAGAAAATGAGATATATAATCAAGGAGTGACAATTATATAATCTTGTTATTTTTCCCCATTTTAATTACCGTTTGGTCTGTCTGTCCACTGAGTGTATATAAAGATGGAGGTAGCATAGCAGGGGCAAAAGCGATGACCAAAAGTGGCGCCATGGGCGTGTCTAAACCCCAGTATATGGAATATGTAGAAACAATCGAGACGTTTAGTGTTCGTGACGTCATCACAGCAACACTCTAAAATTAAAATGGTCGCTTCTTATCACTCTATTGTCACTATGTATATTTTGTTTATTGTTGTCTAAACCAAATTAACCAATGGCGCCCCTCCCACTCACATCAGTTTAACAGAATGCACGGAAAGGAATAGATGTGCGTTTGAGACGCTCCTCTCTCTACCTCATGCACTTCTCGAAAACCTATTTTTTTAAAGATTTAATAATTACTTACATTACGAATACAGTTAATTTTTATGATAATAATAGGTAAGATTTGATTACAAACAAACACAATCAATATATATGTAAGGGTTTTTAACTATTTTGTTACATATGTTACATGGTGGGATAATATGTAAACCACTATACAAATATCATTCGTGAACACAAGTTGCATGGTGGGATTAAATATATCCCACCTTATTATTTTCATTTACATTCAGTACTATTGAGTTTAATAATACAATAATTATAAAAACCACCTATGCAACTTGGTACTTTTTTATTCTCATTTTATGACTGTAAAAATTGAAGTCTGTTTCGGAACCAAAAACTATATCGCTAACATCAGAAGGAAGTTAAATGCAAGGGACTTGAAGAGGCAGTCAGAAAGGAAAGTGGCTCCGTGAACAAATTCATCTACCACGATTCGTTGACCAAGCTCAGGTATGCAGAAAAGCAGTTACTTAATTAAAAAGAATGTGGATTGTGAAAGACGGAACTGACAGATGGAAGAAGAAAATGAGTAAGTAAATGAAACCTAAATTTCTACCTAGCAAAAACTCTAAGAGGAAAATGAGAAGAGATAGTAAATGAAGCATGCAAGCCTACCTTAGCATTATCCTCTAAACCAGAAAGTAGTGTTAAAAATGAGTTGTGATTAAAACAATTATGATACTTTAATCTTTTTAATTTAACTTTTAATATAAATATAATAAAATTGAATGAGAAGCTAACTATATAAAATAATGTTTTCATGAATCTCACATATTGCAACAATTAGTCAACAATATGCTTTCAGAGTAAAGTACTCTCTATTTAATTGAGATTATTTTCCAACTTGGAATAATATATAAAACATAAGAATATGATTCAAGTAAAATAATTGAAAAAAGTTAATAGTGAATATAAGAAGTAATCATTTCGCAATATTTACAAGTGATGAACATAAATAGTTTCAACTGGATGTAGATTGTAGAGTAAATTCCTAGTTCACGTCCTTATTTCATTTAGGGACGTGAACTATATATAGGAACCGATCCAAATACCCCCTTCCTAGTTCACGTCCCTAAATAAAATCAATTAGGGACGTGAACTATAGGAAGGGGGTATTTAGATCGGTTCCTAGTTCACGTCCCTAAGTGAAATAGGGACGTGAACTAGGAATTTACCTGATAATCTTTAAAATTAAATCATGTGTTGCAAAATATAAATTCTATAAAATATTGATTATTCTCAAGAACTATCCATTTTAAATGAATTATTTGTTTGCGTTATATATTATATGTAATGTGAAAAATAAAAAGATTTCCCTATGAATAGTTTTCTATGAAATGAATATAGAAAATTTCGAGGTGCAACTGTGTTATTCTAAATACATTTTGAAATAAAAAGAGTTATAACTGGGACAATTTAGGTGTTCAACTATGTTCTGTAGGTGTTCAACTGTGTTCTGTAGGTGTTCAACTGTGTTCTGTAGGTGTTCAAATGTGTTCTGTAGGTGTTCAACTGTGTTCTGTAGGTGTTCCACTGTGTTCTGTAGGTGTTCCACTGTGTTCTGTAGGTGTTCCACTGTGTTCTGTAGGTGTTCCACTGTGTTCTGTAGGTGTTCAACTGTAATTCTTTATAACAGGACAAAATTTACCCTCCATGGAAAAAGCGTCCTGGTTAAAAACTCAATAAATTATATATTTTGTCACTATAGTTATTTTTTTGGGTTGACTTTTTTTCTCTTGTCGTTTTTGACAGGTCACCCATAACACAGACCTGGTAGCTAACTAACTTTAAACGAATGAGGTGGAAGAATTTTAACCATTTGGAAATGTTAATTTATTCGATATGCCTCTTGAGATTGTTTTAACGTTGCTGCCCATGGTGCTCACCCTGGGTGACTCCCCCACTGACACTATCAGAGACAAAACCATGGTCATGAGCCTGGTGAACATCACCATTGAAGTCAAGTCAAACAGGATGATCTGTGAGTGAGATAGGACCCGAACAACAAATAACTTTTCAAGTTTAATCATTTTATTCGATAAGAAGCTAACACCTCGTGTAAAATGAAATTGATTTTTTTTTTAAACAAAGATGATTCAAATAAGCAGAATTAAAAATAACAGTACACCAATTTATTGAAACAATGGATACTGTTTAGGTTAATACCAAAATAGTGTTATAAAATGATAATTGGAATCATCACTATTTTTAATTATGGATAATAATTACTAAAATGAGTTGTTGCAGTAACTAAAATTTATATTATTATATATAGAATTTTTTCAAATTTAAAGAGTACATATTATAATAGAATCATATTTAAGATGTATAATTATATTGGTATCACATAGTAAATTTTAAAAATGTATACTAAGGGTGCAAGTACCTCTAAAGTTAGGAATTAAAAGGTTACTACCACTAAGAAGATAGTTATAAAAATATTGTTCCTTGTGGAAAAGTTTTTTAAGATATTTTTCTTAAGAGTACTGGCTCATTGATTGGCTATGGATATTTACCAATTAGTGTACCAGTTATGTCCAGTTGTATCAAGCGGATACAACAAACTACATTACAGCAATCTATGTTGAGAGTTTCAAATTTCTTATTATTTTAAAGAAAATTTAATTCAATTCATAACCATATGCAAGGAGGAGGAGCCAACAAGGGACGGATCTCTGACAGTTTAGTGCCCCGCCCCCTGTTCGCTCCAGCTTCCTCCTCCTATAGCCGACCAATCAGAGAAGAGTTATCGTTACAAAAATATTAGTAGGAATATTATTCTTGTAGCACTGTATCATAGAAACTTATGCGGTAGAGACAGTATCTCAAAAACATTATGTGCTGTTCACTATATTTTTCAAGTTTTAGACGGAAGAAACATAACCTTTTTTGTGCAAATCGCATCGCAATACAGGCAGTCCTTCCTTCTTTTACCAAAATCATAACTCAGTCCTATTGAAAATAATTATTAATCCTTAAACATTCAATTTTCTATGAGTTACAATAAAAGAAAAGTGCTTTGAGTGTTCCACTAAGGCTATTCACTATATACACAGTGTTGAAGTGTTTGTTGATAGAATTAGTTGATGCTCTGTTATAAAAGTACAAAGTAGCAATGAATGAAATTCAACCATAACTATTTTCTCACTCGTTATTTTATATTTGTATATTATGATTTTTATAAGTGACATAGATCACGCAGTTTTTTAATACTCTTTCTAATTTGTGTGGCTGATAAAACTCTTTCTTTCTAGTTCTATAGGTTCTTTGCCTAAGGTAACTTGCAGAAGTATACTACAAGTTTCTTTAGTCTTAGGGCCTGAAGAGCCTTATGGTTGAACAGTTTAATAATTGAGATAAGAGAGTAGATAAATGGGGATAAAAAAAACACTTGTAAGAAACGAAACATTAACTATTCAATACTGTCGATAAAATTTAGTACAACAAATTTTGAGTCTAAGTAAGAGTTGAGACGAGGGAATTTCTCACGAGAGAACTTGGTCACTATGGTTGAACAGTTTAATAATTGAGATAAGAGAGTAGATAAATGGGGATAAAAAAAACACTTGTAAGAAACGAAACATTAACTATTCAATACTGTCGATAAAATTTAGTACAACAAATTTTGAGTCTAAGTAAGAGTTGAGACGAGGGAATTTCTCACGAGAGAACTTGGTCACAACTAGGAATCCGATTTCACACTCCCCTTCTAGTTAGGTGATAGATCCTTATATACCTTAACTACTCTCCAACCTTCTAGGTACAAGGTTAGGGTACGTCAAGGTTTTGAGCTAACTTTGGCGTTTCATTGTGTTAGTAAGGATAACACTAATTGCTTTGTTTTTCTACCGAAAAATCTTGCAGGTAATTAGATGAATTCTTGCAGGTAATTAGAGGTTTCATTGTGTTAGCAACTAATTACTACTAATTGTCTTGTTTTTCTCGCCTAAACTCTAGCAGATAATTAGACACTCGCTATCATAAAAACATTTTGTTAACATAGTATAATAGTATAATATTACTGGTATTACTGGTAGTGAAAGTATTATCTACGTGAAGTTCTACTATCTACTTTAAAGCTGAAGCTTGGTGAAGCGGTTGTTACAGTGGCAAAAAAGTTATAAGTTAGTTTTACATTTTCGGACATGCAAGAAAGAAAATTATTGTAATAATAAATATTATTTACTTCTATTGTAATTATTGGTAATATGATACATGCAGGTATCATGGATACCAATTGAAATAAAATTAAATGATTTGACGTAACTATAAAAAGTACGGATATCTAAATCTTTCTTATCACATTTAATTATCAATCACTTGTTTAGTAGAATATACATACTCAGATACTCAAAGTGCTCTGAAGTGAGGTTTAACGTATATGTCATGACCCAATCTGACCTTAAGAACTCTATAATTGACTACAAAGACGTTCGTTAACGGTGACCGGTCCTTTCGCCAAAAACATTTTCGCTTAAAACACTTTCGCCGAAAACAACTTCGCAGCTCGAACCTTCGCAAGTTTTTTAAAAAAACACTATACCTTATGAATATAAAAGAGAGTATTCCTTATTTAGGTAAATAATTGTCACATTTCTGGCGAAAGTTTCTTTCGGTGAAGGTGTTTTCAGCGAAAGGACCTAGAACATTTGTTATCCAGAGTCAAATTAAGTGTACTTGCGATGTTACCGAAGTTACTATTGGTGTATAACATCTAAATTGTTAAAGTTACTAGCAAGCGAATCGACTTCTTTCAAATCAGTGTTCTCATAATCATCAACATCTGTTTCCCAGTTTTCAAGTTGGTATGTCAATTTACCTGGTGCGTTACGAACCTTGTAGGAGATGCAACTCCCACAATTGTATTTGGCCATGTACTTCAAAATATTCCTCCCATACATTTTGATGATTCTTACATTTCCAGGTAAACAGTAGAAGAGGATGATTTTATCTGGATGAAATGTTTCCATGGCCGTGTTGATGGAAATTCTGAGTACTCCGTGTAGCTTCTTTTGTCTGTAGAGTTGGACAGCAGTTGACCAAACCTCATCTAAATCGGATTCTTTGATATTCATTTTCCAACAACCAGGCCTATTTTCTTTTAAGTCGCATTTAGGAGACATCGAACCCGTGGATTCGATGGACAGTAAAGTTTGGGTCGTGATCGTTGAAGGAGGTATGATATCTTCACCACTGTCATTTTCTCTGAAAATATTCAAAAGAAATTAGCAGAATAAAAGCTCAATCTTTATATTCCGGACTTTCAACTTGACCAGCTAGAATTATTAGTATTTTGAAGTCTCCAAGTTGACTCACATGAAATGTCCATCATAAGGCAACCTGTAATAAAACAAAGAAAATTTCATCAAATGTACAGAATAATATGAATTTGACAGGGTTTTTAATGTATTCAGAGATTCAAATATAAAATACAGTAAGTACTCTTCAAGAGGTCTCTAAGCGAGTGTTAGCATAAGTCCAGAACCAATCTAATCTTTAAAAATTTATTATTGCTCTATCATGACCCATGTCAATTGTAAACTCCTACTTTTCGAATGCTATTTGCAATTGTACCTACCAGAGTTTCTTCGGTACTTTCATACTATAAATATGGTTTATTTTTCTTCCAGTTGTACGAGTACCCAAGTTTGTTTGTTCGTCTGTCTTGTAGGTAATACAACCATATTGAGAAGTGTAAGAGAGTTGATCTACCAAGGCCCGACCATATTCCATCATCAAGTCCTCATTATCACTTGGACCACAATAAAAAATGATTACTCCCTTATGTTGATCGTAAACATTTGAAATATTAGCGGCTGTAGACGTCTTGATGAACGCTATGCCAGGTAACTTTCCATCGTTATATAACTGACAAGATTTCTCCCAAGCACAATCCATGACATTTCTACGGAAGAATAACATCCATTTTCCACATTTGCCCTCCATGTCATATCTATTATCAATTTCCTCATTGATTTCTTCAATGAAAATCTTTTCAAATTCACTCATAGGTTTGACAAGTTCTATTTTTCCAGCCATTTCTATTTATTTTCTGAAACAGTGTAGAAGAATATTATTACTACTAGTGTACTTTCCCGTTAAAAATAACGGGTCATCATCAATACCAAGTAATTAACCGTTATTATGTTACTTATAATGAATTCAATTAAAATTACATTTTCTGCATAGTCTAATTTATTTTATAGATAAAATACATTTAAAAATTGAATAAAAACAGGATATTTGAATATCAAGTCAATATATTCATTCCAGTGCGTATCATAGTTACATTATTACGGTTTAATACCCGTCGTGTATAAGCGGACACCAAATAAATAAATAAACACACTAAGGGAATTATTAGTATAGAACTATAGATTATAAGAAATTATATTTATACATTTTTCAGTGTAAATAAACGTTGATGTAAACAGCAGAATGAAAAAGGTTTAAAATATATTAAGATAGAGAACTAGATATGGACATTAGACTCTAGTCTAGAATCAAGAAAACTAGAGTACCTAACTAAAGTAAACTAGAGTACCTAACTAAAGTAAACTAGAGTACCTAACTAAAGTAAACTAGAGTACCTAACTAAAGTAAACTAGAGTACCTAACTAAAGTAAACTAGAGTACCTAACTAAAGTAAACTAGAGTACCTAACTAAAGTAAACTAGAGTACCTTACTAAAGTAAACTAGAGTACCTAACTAAAGTAAACTAGAATACCTAACTAAAGTAAACTAGAGTACCTAACTAAAGTAAACTAGAGTACCTAACTAAAGTAAACTAGAATACCTAACTAAAGAAAACTAGAGTACCTAACTAAAGTAAACTAGAATACCTAACTAAAGTAAACTAGAGTACCTAACTAAAGTAAACTAGAGTACCTAACCAAAGTTAACTAGAGTACCTAACCAAAGTTACCTAGAGTACCTAACTAAAGTAAACTAGAGTACCTAACCAAAGTTACCTAGAGTACCTAACTAAAGTAAACTAGAATACCTAACTAAAGAAAACTAGAGTACCTAACTAAAGAAAACTAGAGTACCTAACTAAAGTAAACTAGAGTACCTAACTAAAGTAAACTAGAGTACCTAACCAAAGTTACCTAGAGTACCTAACTAAAGTAAACTAGAATACCTAACTAAAGAAAACTAGAGTACCTAACTAAAGAAAACTAGAGTACCTAACTAAAGTAAACTAGAATACCTAACTAAAGAAAACTAGAGTACCTAACTAAAGTAAACTAGAATACCTAACGAAAGTAAACTAGAGTAGGTACCTAACTAAAGTAAACTGGAGTACCTAACTAAAGTAAACTAGAGTTGTCTAGAGTACCTAACTAAAGAAAACTACTATAGTCCAAAATAGGGTTCCTCATATTGGCCACCTCTGCTTTTTCCAGGATTTCAAGATAAATACTGTTTCATTTCTGGATCCCATGAAATCCTATGATGAATTTTAAATGTTAATGATGCGTGCTACATGTTGTTCACTAATACAGTAGTTATATTGGTATTTCTGATTTTAATGAAAAAATATTCTAACTACGATCGGGTTCGATGTAGGGAACAAGTGTGGTTAAGAACCACTGCTCTAACCTAATATCATTTCTATTCAAATTAATAAACGTTTCAATTTACCTTTAAATTTCGTTTTTCAAATCTCTCAGTGCACTAAAGTAAAATGCTAGATCTGAAATAATATATTGGAACAAGTGTTGTTTAAGTACCCCACATTTTCAAACTATACCCAAAGTGTAGTTTAAGGACCCCAGTGTTAACCCAAGTGTAGTTTAAGGACCCCAGTGTTAACCCAAGTGTAGTTTAAAGGACTCCAGTGTTAACCCAAGTGTAGTTTAAAGGACCCCAGTGTTAACCCAAGTGTAGTTTAAAGACCCCGGTGAATTTTTGAATGTATTTATGCTATGGTGTTCCACATGTCTTGACTGAAATCAAATCAAAATGATTCTTTTACTACGGTGTTCAGAGAAACAAAAAAAAATGGACAGAGCAACATTCCAAACAGAAATTCTACCTCTACTTGGTGAAGATCCACTACCGGCCATTGAATGGATGAAGCAAAGACAACAACTATCTAGTTAAAATGATAGCAATATTGGGAAATAATAACAAAACAAAACCCAATATAAGGAAATCGTAACTAACATGTGAATATATAATAATCATTATAACGAAATAAAATCATTATAAGAAAATAAGGATCAAGTATAATTTGAGGACCAAAAATTTTAAAACTATAACCCAAGTGTAGTTTAAGGACCCCAGTGTTAACCCAAGTGTAGTTAAAAAAAAACAGATTTAGCTGGGGTCCTTAAACTACACTTGATCCAATATATTTTAGTAGTCTGAACACTTTATAAGGAAAGAACAGAGTAATCGAGCAGTACCGAATTTTCGATCAAATAAGAAAAAATAGCATATAAAATTAGCCTTTTAATAAGTAATTTTGTATAATTTGTAAATGTGACTCCAAGGAATATTTGGGTCTGCTCGAAAACAATAATTGTTTGAAGGACAATTGCTCGAATGACCAATTGCTGGAACTAACAATTAATCGAATAAACAATTGCTCGAAATACAATTGCTCGAATCAACAATTAATAGAATGAACAATTGTTCGAAATACAATTGCTCGAATCAACAATTAATAGAATGAACAATTGCTCGAAATACAATTGCTCGAATCAACAATTAATAGAATGAACAATTGCTCGAAATACAATTGCTCGAATCAACAATTAATAGAATGAACAATTGCTCGAAATACAATTGCTCGAAATACAATTGCTTGAACCAACAATTAATCGAATGAACAATTGCTCGAAATACAATTGCTCGAATCAACAATTAATGGAATGAACATTTGCTCGAATCAACAATTAATAGAATGAACAATTGCTCGAAATACAATTGCTCGAATCAACAATTAATAGAATAAACAATTGCTAGAAATACAATTGCTCGAATCAACAATTAATGGAATGAACAATTGCTCGAAATTCAATTGCTCGAATGAATAATTTCTCGAATGACCAATCACTCTGATAATCGAAAAAAATGAAAACAGTTATTATTGATTACTTAAATACTAATTAGAAACAAGGACGGTTAGGTGCAGTATAATCGAAATGATTTATGATTGACAGACTTTTGGCAATAATATTATTGATCGAATAATTAATTACTCAAATGATCAAATTTAAAATAATCAATTACTTAATGTAAAAGAAGAGGAAAAGTCAGCAAGATAAGGACTACCAAAAAGGGAAAATCTAATTTTCATTATAACCACCATATTCATTTACTTACCTAACACAAGCGTAGGTAAATGTACTTTACAATATGGCACTTGATTATCTACTGAACCTAAGCACTGATTACTAAGCACGTGACAAACTGATAAACAGAGTTGCAAAATTTATTTTCCCGATTGTATCACATGAGACACTAAAAATGTACCAGATTTGACGCAAAAGGTAAGAAATATTTAAATTTCCAATAAAGTTAAATGTAATGCGATTTACTTTTTATTAATCGTACTCTTGGATGTCGTTTGGAGTGATTAAAGTTTTAGTTATTTTCTAACTTTAAAATACGTCAATAGTGAAGAAATTATTCAGCCGCTGTTTGAAATGTGGTATGAAAGAACAAAAGTACACAATTTTGTAATTTTGATAAAAATGAGATAATAACAGTACCAAATAACTCTGTTATGTAGGTGATCATTGAGCTCTGCAGTGAATTTTCTAGCCGTGCTCTAGCGATGTGTTCTTACAAACGATTTAGAGTCTGACTGTTTCTCTAAGGCAACTTAGACTATCGGCAAGGCCTGTGCTTTGCTTTGGAAGTTTTTTCTTCTCTTTCAAAGGGAGTCATTACTTTAGAGACAGTACCTCTGGTAACGCCAAATATTTGAACAGATTCTGCTACATTAGCGCCTGCCATACGAGCAACAACAACTTGGTCTCTTTGAAAGTCCAAGAAATCTGCCAGTTTTATAAGATTGTAATCATTTTTTATAAAACCTAAATGTTAGTCAAGTTTTGGTTGTCTATAATATGTTCAAAGATAATTACCAAAATGATTAGAGTTTTCATTATAAGGTCAGCCTCTGTATATACGAATTTCCAATATATTTTATTACATAAATTAAATTTTGCATTATTTGTTAATAAAAATTTCACATTACATTACTGGCATACCCGGCTTTTATTACGTCTCAGACTTACAACGAGTCAAATAGGTGTGTGTCATGTCTCGCACTTACATTACCTTGTGTTTATTTCAATTAAGGTGTTTAAGCCTTAATTATTACAAATTTTATGATCATGCAGGTGAGATTGATTAAAAATATTATGGTACAAATACTATATTTTTCAAGAAATGAAATTCAAATAAATATTACAGAAGATATGTACTATATATATAATTTATAATTCAGAGTAGAGTATAAACTTCATAGTTCGAAATGTCCTCAATAGATATTGGAGATCTCTTTTTTTGTAGAGCTGCTCTCATCATTATGACATTCGTTTCGACGCAATAATGAGGGTCGGTATGAGATATACTTTATAGATTTTTCTTATTTAATAATGGAATTGTTGAACCCTAGAATATTATTCATGTGATTTAATACTTTGAATACACTATTATTAATGTAGGGTAAAATGACCAGTGACCAAACGAGTATAAGATGCTGATTAGTTGTTCATACAGTTTGCATATCTTCTAGATTTTAACTCCTGTACATTTGGTATTTATATATTTAATTGTATATTTGGCATTAACTGAAATAATTTAGATGCATTATAGCCAACCACATTTTTTATCATCACTATCATTCCTTTTTCTTTTTCTGTGTGTAAGAATCTAATCCAGCCATGTTTCATAGTATGGATTAGGAATTGTTTGGAAACAACTTCTTAAATTTGAAATAATCACTAAAATTAGCAAAGGAAATTAATATAATTTTATCGTTAATACATTAACGATAAATGAAGGCGGTCACATTGTGAAAAATGGTACTCTATTTTTCGTAAAAATAATAAAAGCTGAATTTCACGATAAAAATTATTTTTTTAAGATTAGTATCTACATGTTTTAAAAATTAATCAGAAGATAAAGCCACATACGTAACAATTGAGTTAAAAAATCATAAAGCTCATAGAATTTCTAAAATATTCAATATCCTACTCTATAAAATAGCACAATCCATAATTTTGCAATATTAAGTATTGTTACCGCAGTTGCACAGTTAACTTTAAAACGATTGAAAAATATTAAACTATGTTGGACACTGTGAAGTGTACAATCCTAATATACCTACATGCCACGTCACTTCAAATTAAAATATTTCTATCGCCAGTTTCTTTGATTCTGTAGAGTGCGTAGAAAACAGAATACTGTAGGGATAATAATTGTAAAAATGTAACTTCGGGACATGTCTCACACTTATTACCGTTTTGTTGTAAGTATGAGTCGCGATTTTGATGTAAGCCTACATATTTGACTTGCACGCCTGTAACGTCCTTTTTAATTGTTGCTCGAAAAGTTCTGCAAATTTTGTACGGAATTGAATGAAATAAAATAATCTGTGTTACTTTCTCTCTGTAAATTTTTATTCAATAAATTTCATTTATTTTTATTTATGATACCTGCAGGTACCATAAAACAAACTATATCATGTAATAAATATCACTGGTGTACTTTTATTATGTCTATAATTATGATAACATTTTGTGTAAATATAATATATATTATTTATTTAAGTACTCTCCATTTATTTATTATTTATCAACTTGGAATAGAAAATAAATCGAAAAGGAAAATATCTTAGGTAAAATATTTGAAAAATTGGAAATACTTTTAAATAAACCATAGAAAATTCTGGTTTATGAAAAAAACAAAAAAACAAAATATCAAAGATGAAAAATAAGAAGCAACTGAATGGTAAATATATTTATATATGTTTATAGGTAGGCCAATATACAGTTTAAATTTAATTCTTCATTTCTTTATATTGATTGGTATCCATGATACGTGCTGGTATCATGGATACCAATGAAAATAAAAGTTAAATATCAATAATCATTATTCATTATATTCTTTTTTCTTATAAGAAAAGGTAGAACCGTCCAATAACTCTCTAGCAGTCAGGGGTGGGCAAATGCAGCACTCAGTGCTTTTTTGGCACTCAGAGCGGCACTCGTGCCCACCAGTGAAAAAGTGCTTTGTTTTCTTCCAAAGAAAATTTAGAATTTTTAGCCCTGACTGCTCTATAAATCAAAAGGATAATATAGAAGAGGATAGTCAACTAATAGAAGAACAGTATATTTGTAATGACCTTGATACTTTGATAGTCAATTTTATCTGTTAATAAGGTATTTTTTGTTTGTTACAATAGTGCCGGTGTTTAATTCATTTACCTTTTTCTCCTTTTATCTAGATCTGTTAATTTTATATCCTTCATACGCTTGTCTTGGGATATTCAAACACTGTGGTAAAAATTTATGCAATCATTTTTAATTCCCTTTTTTGATAAGTTAGGTAGCCATAGTAATTTATCCTGTGAATTTATGAGTTACTTATGCAAGATAGCTTATTTTTTGTTTTAATTGTGAATTATTTTCACATGAAGAAAAAATCATTATATATCATTTATTAATTCTTTTTAATGCAAATGATAAATATACTACCAATATTTATGCGCAAAATATTTACCGTTGTACATGTACGTACTTCAATTAAATCTACCACCTCATTATACAGGGTGGCGCAAAAAAAAGGAAACCCATTTTCAAACTAGTTTTTTTTACAAACTATCAAAGCTAGAAATTTTCTAAAAACAGAGTTTTATTCGTTTACTTTTTGTGCATTGATAAAATTGATATCTTTATAAAATCACCTCGCCATTAATTTTTATATCCTATTCGATACCCTCAAAATGCAGCTTTCAAAAGAACAGAGTTTTTGTTGTGACAATTTTTTTAAACACTAAGTTTTTTCGCAGGTTCAACCTCATTTTGAAGTTTGCTTTCCGGAAAGATTTCCACCAAATGTAAAACCACATTGACAGATGTTAATAAGTTCAAAACTGAAGAAACCACTTTAAATTTGAACAAAAATTGATCATGTCGCAGGATAAAAGAATGAACACATGAAAACATTAATCTTTTTCTTGAACAGCATATTGATAATACAAAAATATAAATCAGATGGTAAGAATTAGATACCATTTAAGACACATTTCACTAAATTGTTAAAAACTATTTGAGATATTATACTTTTAAGATGCATGTAAGGCTCGAACTCTTAGATCTGATTTCTAAATTTTGCTAAATGGTTTCTGCAAAAAAATGCACATTTTGTAGAAGATATCGTGATTGGTGATGAAGATGTATTTCCATGAATGAAAGAGTCAATAACCAAAACAATAATTGAATGAAAAATTCTAGGATTAAATTTTTACTACTACCATATGGAAATTAATTATTCCTATTATGAAATTTTTTGCGTATTTCGTGCTTGCGCAAGCCCTTTTTAGGTAACTTTTTTTAATTCCCTGCAGGATCTTCAATTTTCATCGTACCTCTTAACAGATTATCAAGATAGATGCAGAAAAAGTAAACAAATAAAACTGTTCTTTTAAAAAAAATTCTAGCTATGATAGTTTGTAAAATAAACTAGTTTGAAAATGGGTTTCCTTTTTTTTTTGCGCCACCCTGTATAAATTACTCAGTATCCCCAGTAATTTAGAAAACGAAAAGAAAATTGGCACTGAGATTCCATCTTTCGGCACTGAAAAACACAACATGTGCCCACCATTGGACGATCTAGCTTATACCCTAGATAACCAATTATTCTAGACTCTAAAACGTTCAATAATCTTGAAGTACCTTCAACCAGAAATAAATTCAACGTACTTTTAATAGGGTAAGCAAAAAAAGTCAATTTGTATTATACTTGGTGTTTAAAAATAACAGTTCATATGATAACAGGGAAAAAATCGAGAGAGTGACTCTATTTCGACCTTTATACCTAACTAGTCATCTAATGATTCAATTCAAATTAAACCTGACTTGCTACAAACAAAACTAAATATAAATTTTTCACGAAAAAATAATAACAAAATATAACATTATAACATATTGCTTATCAATTTCAGTAACGACATATCTCAAAAATGTTCATATCGCTCATTAATTTCAATAACGGCATATTTTAAAAATGTTCATATCGCTCATTAATTTCAATAGCGGCATATCTTAAATAGGTTAACATTTTTCACTGAACATGCTTTCATTTTTTTTTGTCCTCAGTTTAAATTATTCATAACATCATGCGTTAAGTTCGAATGAACTTTTCTTGTGTTAAAAAAGTTAGTAAACAATAACTTATTGGCATAGATTCATAATTTCTAAACAAGTTGGTGTACGTAACCAAAAATTTGCAATATTCGAGTTACGTCGTTATTGAAATTAGTGAACGAATTAACAACCTGTTATCTGATGTTTTCGTCTACAAATAAAGGTATTGACAAGTTTCTAGCGTTTGAGAGAGTTTCAAAAAGTCTGTGACCCATGAACCTAATCGTACTCATACAATTTTCGTTACTTTCCACTTGTTTAAATATATCTTTAGGAATTTCCTCTCTCCATTTTTGAAAAACTTGTTTAGAATTTTTGGATCGAGACATACTTCCAGAAACCGATTTTTCCGTATGTGAATCCAGGTATGCGATTGTGTTTTTCGGCAACGTATCAAAATCGTATAAAAACTTGAACAATCTCTTAGAGCTTTCAATTGGGTTGATGGAGAAATCTTCATAGTTGACCTGTTCTATCTGATCTGGGTACTTCAGTTTCAAATCTTGGTACGAGCTGATATCAATGGTTAGATTGGTACAAGAACCAGGTACATTATAACCCCATTTGAACTTTCGTATTGAATTCAGGGTTCCACGAGGATCCCTCAATAAATGTATTACTTTAACATTTTTACTCTTTTCTAAAAGTGGCTCCAAATTAGCTAATCGTAATCTGATTGTCTTAGTAAGTCTAACTGATGCTTCTTTACAACGTTTCCTCATGTCCACCTTTTTTATACAGCTGGCTTGATGTTCTTTCGGCTTATCTTGACACTTCCGAGTTTCTTCATTGAAGAAACCCATGAACGTTAATCTTCTTGAGAAATACTTTATATATTCTTCAGTCATATTGCAGTTAAGAATATTATCTAGGTACTCATTGACGCAAGATTTAGTTTCTAGACATAGATCATTGTTGTTTTGCAACATGTGAAGTGGCTCGAAGAACATTACCGATGACTCTGAAGTGGAAAGTGTCTCACCAATAAAAGATGACCCACTTCTTGCCGAAGAACTCACAAGGAGAACCAACGTGGATTCGGACTTTCCATGCTCTTTCACTTTGTTTTCTATTAAACTCTTTCTTTCAAGTTGGTTTACTTTAATTCCAGTTTTCTTGTCGTTTGTGTGTACTTCTTTTTTCACCTTTCTTCCTGAATCAAAATTTGTCAGATTGATGTAACTCTCGATCATGTGTTGTTCTCTGGAAACAGTCAGCAATTCAGAATCTGAAAATAGAAGTTGTAGAACTATTTAGTAATACTTGATACCATCTTATTTCCCCTGAATTACCTATGCAATATCTTTTCAGTAAACATTGCACTTATAGGCCAACAGCGGAAAATATTGGCAAAGTAAAGACACGATCAGACATTGGCACGCCAGTGCTTTTATACACTTGGCCGATGTAAGGTAAGCGATACTGAAGCAACAGTTGTGTAACAAAGTTTTGCCGATGCAATGAAAACGACAGTGGACCAACACTTGAAAAACAGCACTGAATTAAGGAAAGCATTGGGTAACCAATCAAGTGATTTTTCTATGTACCAGAAAATTTATTAACTGGACTACAGGTTATAGTTGGTAGTTAACTCCAGACAATCAGTATGGATAGGTTTTAAACAATCTCTCACATCTTTAATCATACAAAATAGCCGGTGGACATCCGTGAATCCCAATACATTCAGACCGACTAGTCAACGTTGGCCCAGAATTTCGTTCTAAATTGGGTTAATAAAAAAGTAATTTTACATTCGAAACTTAATTGAGTACTAAATAAATTTCTTTCACTTGACAATTTACATAAAATACTCTAATCAAAGAATTAGTACTTAATAATAAGTGGAAAATGAAGAGGTGATAGCAAATGAAGCCTACGAGTCTACCTAACACAAAATCTAAGAGGAAAATGAAGTGGTGATAGTAAATGAAGTCTACGAGTCTACCTGACACAAAATCTAAAAGGAAAATGAAGAGGTGATAGTAAATGAAGCCTACGAGTCTACCTAACACAAAATCTAAGACCTTATAGTTGTTGAGCATAACCCTAGCACTTTCTTCTAAAACTGCGCAAGTAGCGTTAAAAAAATGAAGAATATGGTTGAATGGAACATGGTAAAAGTAGGAAGATCAATAATCCAAATTACTAGGATTCCACTGAGGGGGGAAATAAAAGATTTATTTAAATTTACCTTTGTAAGCCTGTTGATTGCTTCGGTAGTAGGTTTGCATGTAGAAGAATGAGGACATCAACAGAATTGGAGAGACAAGCAATGCAGTTTTCTTCCCTATGAAATTCGCCATCTTTAACTGAAAATAAAAAAAGTACTTCAGTTTTGTTAGGCAGGGTTATAAGGTATTTGAAATTGTAATCATTATCGCTAGATTGTGTTATTTACTCTCATAGTGTGAAGAAAATTGTTCAATGAGATTGAGAACATATTCAACCTATTATCTGCAATTGCAGTTATTGGAACTTAATGGCCATAAATAAAAATATTCGTAAATAAAGTGCACAGTGAAGAGTTAAAACAACCACCAATAGTTGTAAATAAAGTGCACAGTGAAGGGTTAAAACAACCACCAATAGTTGTAAATAAAGTGCACAGTGAAGAGTTAAAACAACCACCAATAGTTGAAAATAAAGTGCACAGTGAAGGGTTAAAATAACCACCAATAGTTGTAAATAAAGTGCACAGTGAAGAGTTAAAACAACCACCAATAGTTGTAAATAAAGTGCACAGTGAAGAGTTAAAACAACCACCAATAGTTGTAAATAAAGTGCACCGTGAAGAGTTAAAACAACCACCAATAGTTGTAAATAAAGTGCACAGTGAAGAGTTAAAACAACCACCAATAGTTGTAAATAAAGTGCACAGTGAAGGGTTAAAACAACCACCAATAGTTGTAAATAAAGTGCACAGTGAATAGTTAAAACACCCACCAATAGTTGTAAATAAAGTGCACAGTGAAAAGTTAAACAACCACCAATAGTTGTAAATAAAGTGCACAGTGAAGAGTTAAAACAACCACCAATAATTGTCAATAAAGTGCACAGTGAAGAGTTAAAACAACCACCAATAGTTGTAAATAAAGTGCACAGTGAAGAGTTAAAACAACCACCAATAGTTGTAAATAAAGTGCACAGTGAAGAGTTAAAACAACCACCAATAATTGTCAATAAAGTACACAGTGAAGAGTTAAAACAA
This sequence comes from Caprella mutica, assembly GCA_947561585.1. Lineage (NCBI taxonomy): Eukaryota > Metazoa > Arthropoda > Malacostraca > Amphipoda > Caprellidae > Caprella > Caprella mutica. Next base: position 248,725 of record CANNZV010000033.1, on the reverse strand, counting down.
CCACCAATAGTTGTAAATAAAGTGCACAGTGAAGAGTTAAAACAACCACCAATAGTTGTAAATAAAGTGCACAGTGAAGAGTTAAAACAACCACCAATAGTTGTAAATAAAGTGCACAGTGAAGAGTTAAAACAACCACCAATAGTTGTAAATAAAGTGCACAGTGAAAAGTTAAACACCCACCAATAGTTGTAAATAAAGTGCACAGTGAAGAGTTAAAACACCCACCAATAGTTGTAAATAAAGTGCACAGTGAAAAGTTAAACAACCACCAATAGTTGTAAATAAAGTGCACAGTGAAGAGTTAAAACAACCACCAATAGTTGTAAATAAAGTGCACAGTGAAGAGTTAAAACAACCACCAATAGTTGTAAATAAAGTGCACAGTGAAGAGTTAAAACACCCACCAATAGTTGTAAATAAAGTGCACAGTGAAAAGTTAAACAACCACCAATAGTTGTAAATAAAGTGCACAGTGAAGAGTTAAAACAACCACCAATAGTTGTAAATAAAGTGCACAGTGAAGAGTTAAAACAACCACCAATAGTTGTAAATAAAGTGCACAGTGAAGAGTTAAAACAACCACCAATAGTTGTAAATAAAGTCAGAGTCAAGGTTTACTTACGGTATCCCTCAGGGTACTATACTTGGATCCTTTGTGTTCCTTCTATTTAGAAGTATTTTCCAAAATTCATTTGATGAGTTATTCATTGACAATAAAATCCTTTCTTGTATTCCAATCTAGAAATAAACTAGTTATATAATTTATAGGATAAAGACATAAACTATTAATAGTGAATTATTCAAATACTTCCTATTAAGCTACATGGGAAATAATCGAAAAATCTGTGAAAATTCAGAATCTTTGGAATTTTATTTTTTTGTGTACAGTAGTTTATTTTTATTTTTTACAATAAAAAAGTATAATACAATCGTTTTCTTGTTACAGAAAAAGAGTTAAGAGTTTTTGTGTTACTCGAACTCGTGCTTTACGCCCCTGACTGCATACTGTCAGAGTTCAACCATTAATAGCAAATTACAAGTAAAGTATAAAAATTTATTTTAGTTTAAAAAATTCACTGAATTGTTCAAACCTTTTCTATTATATTGTAATTAATTATTCCTTATTAACAGTTTAGCTCAATAATATCATAGTTATATCTTATGGTGATCTACACGTAAGCTATCAGATTAGATAAGTGATATGGTACAGATAAATGAACTAATATACGATTCGACGATAATCCAATGTTAATTAATTATAAATCCATAACACTTATGGATCGTCTTTCGTCGGACATTCATGACAATAAATCCAGACGATAATGTTGCAATTGTTCGATTGCATTAAAATTTGTAAAGATTTTGAGAGAAATAACAATTGTTATTCATAACCGTTGTTCTCAATAGAACTTGTTACGAATAACAATCAGGTTAATTCAAAAGGATTCAAAACTTTAAATCAATATAAATAGAAAAATTTAAATAATTTTAGATTAGAATAATATTCATTCCTATTTAATTGCTGACACTAATAGTACCTCTAAATGTATAGAAAGTGTATCTGTTCACATTACCTCTTCTACCCATCACACTTCAACCAATACTAACTAACAATCTCACTAATTACAACACACTGCAGATAAGAATATGTACAGTGAGTACCTAGGCAAGGTACAGATAACCACTTGACAAAATCCTATATACCGGAAAAAGCATATCGTGTGTTTAAGATAAAATAGAGTATTGAATGTACTGTCAGAGAAAAGAGTCACTGTGATGATGTACTATCAGAGAAAAGAGTCACTGTGATGATGTACTGTCAGAGAAAAGAGTCACTGTGATGATGTACTATCAGAGAAAAGAGTCACTGTGATGATGTACTGTCAGAGAAAAGAGTCACTGTGATGATGTACTATCAGAGAAAAGAGTCACTGTGATGATGTACTATCAGAGAAAAGAGTCACTGTGATGATGTACTATCAGAGAAAAGAGTCACTGTGATGATGTACTATCAGAGAAAAGAGTCACTGTGATGATGTACTATCAGAGAAAAGAGTCACTGTGATGATGTACTATCAGAGAAAAGAGTCACTGTGATTATGTACTATCAGAGAAAAGAGTCACTGTGATGATGTACTATCAGAGAAAAGAGTCAATGTGATGATGTACTATCAGAGAAAAGAGTCACTGTGATGATGTACTATCAGAGAAAAGAGTCACTGTGATGATGTACAATCCGAGAAAAGAGTCACTGTGATGATGTACTATCAGAGAAAAGAGTCACTATGATGATGTACTATCAGAGAAAAGAGTCACTGTGATGATGTACTATCAGAGAAAAGAGTCACTGTGATTATGTACTATCAGAGAAAAGAGTCACTGTGATGATGTACTATCAGAGAAAAGAGTCACTATGATGATGTACTATCAGAGAAAAGAGTCACTGTGATGATGTACTATCAGAGAAAAGAGTCACTGTGATGATGTACAATCAGAGAAAAGAGTCACTGTGATTATGTACAATCAGAGAAAAGAGTCACTGTGATGATGTACTATCAGAGAAAAGAGTCACTATGATGATGTACTATCAGAGAAAAGAGTCACTGTGATGATGTACAATCAGAGAAAAGAGTCACTGTGATGATGTACTATCAGAGAAAAGAGTCACTATGATGATGTACTATCAGAGAAAAGAGTCACTGTGATGATGTACTATCAGAGAAAAGAGTCACTGTGATGATGTACTATCAGAGAAAAGAGTCACTGTGATGATGTACAATCAGAGAAAAGAGTCACTGTGATGATGTACTATCAGAGAAAAGAGTCACTGTGATGATGTACTATCAGAGAAAAGAGTCACTGTGATGATGTACTATCAGAGAAAAGAGTCACTGTGATGATGTACTACCAGAGAAAAGAGTCACTGTGATGATGTACAATCAGAGAAAAGAGTCACTGTGATGATGTACTATCAGAGAAAAGAGTCACTGTGATGATGTACTATCAGAGAAAAGAGTCACTGTGATGATGTACTATCAGAGAAAAGAGTCACTGTGATGATGTACTACCAGAGAAAAGAGTCACTGTGATGATGTACTATCAGAGAAAAGAGTCACTATGATGATGTACTATCAGAGAAAAGAGTCACTGTGATGATGTACTATCAGAGAAAAGAGTCACTGTGATGATGTACTATCAGAGAAAAGAGTCACTGTGATGATGTACTATCAGAGAAAAGAGTCACTGTGATGATGTACTATCAGAGAAAAGAGTCACTGTGATGATGTACTATCAGAGAAAAGAGTCACTGTGATGATGNGTGATGATGTACAATCAGAGAAAAGAGTCACTGTGATGATGTACTATCAGAGAAAAGAGTCACTGTGATGATGTACTATCAGAGAAAAGAGTCACTGTGATGATGTACTATCAGAGAAAAGAGTCATTCATTTTCTATTATTTTCGAATCTTACATATTTGTCATCAGGTACTCAAGCCAATATCTACAAGCATTACAATTAGTGAAGTCTCTTTATTGAAAATAATTAATAAAAATTAATATTTTTATTTTAAATATTACTTTTAATATTAACATTCTTTTTGAAAATTATATATTAATTCTTTTATTATAAGCCAGACGAAAGAATTTAAATAAGATTCATTTTACTTTTCAGATGGATACTTTATGTAGACTGGATAGTGGATACAGGCATACATTTCAACATTACTTTTGTCCGTAGAAGCTGTGATCGAAAGCCAACTTTGGCTCAGTCTATTCTAGCGGATAAAAACGCCGCGTTTTCACCGCCCAGATCACGCCTCTTTAGTTAATCACGGTTAAATGACTGAAAAGCGGTAGAAACGCTAGTTTAGACTGCAAACCGTGTCTAAGAGGCATAAACTGAGCGGTGAAAACGCGGTGGTTTATCTGTTAGTATAGAATGGACTTCAGGCCTCTTTCAGATGAGGCGTATTTTTCAAAAATATGCAGCATGAAAAAAACGTATAATCTAAGTGTACATACAAAACACATACGTTTATTCAATCTATAGCGTTTTTTCGTTCACCATTTCCTTGCTGAGGCATGAAAAACGCCCATGTGAAAGAGGCCATAGGTTTCTTTTTTTTCTGAGCCACCCTGTACATCAGTGCGTTTTTTCTGCCGTTGTACCTGTGATAGCACTGACAAATGCGAGTGTTTAAAGTAAGGTAATGAGGCATACATTTGATGTACGGGAGCGACGTGGATACGTAGAACATGGGTCAGATTCACACGCTGAAAAAGAACCCGTGAAACCCATATAGGGAAAGTTACGAGTTATCGAACAGATAATTATTTTCGATCATGTGAAAAAAGGCCAAATCCAGTTAATTATTTCTCTAATAAAGAATTAGTCCGCTAAGGAAATGTTTAATATGAAATAATTCTAGTGAGGAATATTTCAAGTAGAGATTACTTCCATATAGCAAAGATTAATTTTAAAAAAGAATACGCCTCTTAGTAGAGTATACTTCTATACAGCAAAGAATAGTTTTAGTAAAGAATAGTTTTAGTAAATAATACTTTTAGTGAAGAATACTTCTAGAAAAGAATACTTTTAGTAAAGATTACTTTTAGTAAAGAATACTTCTAGAAAACAATACTTTTTGTAAGGAATACTTTTTAGTGAAGAATACTTTTAGTAAAGAATACTTTTAGTAAAGAATACTTTTAGAAAAGAATACTTTTAGTAAAGAGTAATTCTAGAAAAGAGCCCTTTCAATACAAAATTATTCTAATATATAAAAATACTAGTAAAGAATAGTTCAGGTTATGAATACTATTTTTAGAGAATTCCTTTTGTATATTATTTTTCGAGTACAGGCCTCCTTTACTAAAGACCTCACACTGTAAAGATTCAATACTTCTTTACTAATTACATACCTAGTCTATGAACCAGGGGCTAGACTCTTTAATATGAAAGTGATGTTACTAACGCTACAGCCACGTCCTTCAGACACTAATGACTAGTATGAAAGTGAACTACCCCACCTAGTGTGAACTACCACCTAGTGATGAGCCGTGACTAGCCAATCTACTTACCTAGTTATGGGATATGTTACCTAGTTAGAGAAGGGGATTACCTAGTTAGAGAAGAAGGGGATTACCTAGTTAGAGAAGAAGGGGATTACCTAGTTAGAGAAGGGAATTAATTTGTTAGAGAAGGGGATTATTTAGTTATAGAAGGAGATTACCTAGTTAGAGAAGGGGATTACCTAGTTAGAGAAAGGGATTACCTAGTTAGAGAAGGGGATTACCTAGCTAGAGAAAGGGATTACCTAGTTAGAGAAGGAGATTACCTAGTTAGAGAAGGTGATTACCTAGTTAGAGAAGGGGGTTACCTATAGTTAGAGAAGGGGATTACCTAGTTAGAGAAAGGGATTACCTAGTTAGAGAAGGTGATTACCTAGTTAGAGAAGGTGATTACCTAGTTAAAGAAGGGGATTATTAGAGAGTCCTGTACAATTTTCTGTGAATCAATCATACCTTAATAATTTCCTGTTCTATTTTTCACTATTTAAAGTGGGGCCATAGAAGATTGAGAGGGACCCTATTCAATCTTCCATGGTCCCACCATAACTTTTTCTCCATGTATCCCCTCTTAATCTTCTATGGTCCCACCATAACTTTCTATCTGTGTATCCCCTCTTAATCTTCTATGGCCCCACCATAACTTTTTCTTTGTGTATCCCCTCTTAATCTTCTATGGCCCCACCATAAATTTCTATCTGTGTATCCCCTCTTAATCTTCTATGGCCCAACCATAACTTTTTCTCTGTGTATCCCCTCTTAATCTTCTATGGCCCCACCATATCTCCCATAGAATGTGCCAATGGTTCTAGTACTTCATTTATCATAGATGACTATCTGTTGGAGAACCTTCTATAGTTTACGTGGGAACTTGTGATCATCTTCAATTGTTAGTGTTTTTTGTGTTATTGTTAGTGTTGTTAGAGTTGTGATGTCTTATTGTTAGCGTTGTTTTTGTTGTTTCTTAGTGTTTTTTGTGTTATTGTTAGTGTTGTTAGAGTTGTGATGTGTTATTGGCAGTGTTTTTTTTCATGAGGAAACTCGTTTCAAAAGATCGTAAGTTATAGATGGTTAAATATCAGATATAAAAATCGATTCTGAGTATGAATTTTATTTAATATTTAACTGTTCATTTGATGTAAATAAAGTGCACTGCGAAGAGTTAAAACAACCACCAATAGTTGTGAATAAAGTGCACAGTGAAGAGTTAATACAACCACCAATAGTTGTAAATAAAGTGCACAGTGAAGAGTTAAAACAACCACCAATAGTTGTAAATAAAGTGCACAGTGAAGAGTTATAACAACCACCAATAGTTGTAAATAAAGTGCACAGTGAAGAGTTAAAACAACCACCAATAGTTGTAAATAAAGTGCACAGTGAAGAGTTAAAACAACCACCAATAGTTGTAAATAAAGTGCACAGTGAAGAGTTAAAACAACCACCAATAGTTGTAAATAAAGTGCACAGTGAAGAGTTAAAACAACCACCAATAGTTGTAAATAAAGTGCACAGTGAAGAGTTAAAACAACCACCAATAGTTGTAAATAAAGTGCACAGTGAAGAGTTAAAACAACCACCAATAGTTGTAAATAAAGTGCACAGTGAAGAGTTAAAACAACCACCAATAGTTGTAAATAAAGTGCACAGTGAAGAGTTGAAACAATTTTGTTACATCATTGCATTAATGTTACATAATATTAAAATTTAGCAACTAAAGAATTATAACTTCCAAATTATTAATGCTATATACCAAGAAAAATGCTGTATACCATAGGTCAAGATTCTCAGAATAATTATTCCTATCACTAATCAAACACATAATTCATTCCCTCTACACTTGAGTTAATAATAATTATTTATTGCACTAAAAAATGATGTATTTAAAACAAGATGTTCCATATGTTATGTAATACCTATCTACCAGTCTGATAGGTACCCAAGCAGTGGGGCCCATGTCGGTACTATAGGTTGACAAATCGTATTGCTACTGTGTTTTTTTTTTTGCAAAATGGGCCAACATGGTGACAGCATGGGCTGTTATGTTGAAACCATCTTGGCCCAAAATGTTGCCAATATGTTAATCAAGTTTTAGTCATATAATGTTGATACGCTATATAGTAATCAGGTTGGGCCAATATGACAATTAATTCAATGGGAAGGATTCGCCACATTGAACCAACCTTCTCCCAAGGTAACATTCCATGAGAATGGAAAACCACAGCAACCCCATGTAATTTCTAGGTTACTTTTCAGTCTGCCATCTCTTGCCCATCTAACCATCTAGTGCCCATGTTGGCACAATGTGTCATGATGCTTATTGATTAAAATATGGTGATACAAATATATCAGTTATATGATCATATTTAATTTTCTATGGCCCCACCATAACTTTCTGAGAAGTCATATCCCACCATAATCTTCAATGGAACTTTCTTTCCTACACACAGAGAAAGGATTAGTTGAATCAAATCATATTTGATTTGTTTTGACTAAATTTTATGGTTTATCTGTGCGCCTACCTACGTGGTGAGTTGCAGGTACTATTTAATATGAGTTAAATTGACGTCGGTTAAAACAACACATATGTGAGTTGATTATTTTTAATTCCCGATGGTCACAACAACTACCTGTGATAGTCAAAACTGCTCGTGATAGTTGAACCAATTATATGTAATGGTTAAAACAACTACAGAACAAGGTTACATCAACTACTTGTGTATGTTTCTCCAATCACTCCTATATGTTATACCAACTACTCGTGTAGGTTATACCAACTACTCGTGTAGGTTATACCAACTGCTTGTGTAGGTTATACCAACTACTCGTGTAAGTTATACCAACTACTCGTGTAGGTTATACCAACTACTCGTGTAGGTTACATTAACTACTCGTATAAGTGATATCAACTACTCATGTAGGTTATATAAACTACTCGGTTAGGTTATATCAACTACTCGTGTTGGTTATATCAACTACTCGTGTAGGTTATACCCACTGCTTGTGTAGGTTATACCAACTACTCGTGTAGGTTACATTAACTACTCGTGTAGGTTACATTAACTACTCGTATAGGTGATATCAACTACTCGTGTAGGTTATATCAACTACTCGGTTAAGTTATATCAACTACTCGTGTTGGTTATATCAACTACTCGTGTAGGTTATATCATCTTCTCGTGTTGGTTATATCAACTACTTGTAAATAAGTAAATGCATATCCACTATTATAGTGTAGGTTGAAATATCGGTCTGGTTAGCAGTAGCCAGACTTTTTACAAGACTTTTTCAGTCACTATATTTACTCTATTAAATTATAATCTCGAGTTAGGTCCCGGTATCAATTAGATTAGACTATTTATTTTCTAGGACCAAATCTAACATGTTCACATTTATTTTCTACTTTTGCTTCTGTGATATGCATACTATTTTAATTTTAAAAAATAATTGATCACCTAGACCTATCCTTGGTTTTTGAAATGTTTTCGATCCTATGAATTGATATATGGTTATCAGTTGTAAATTAATAGATTAGATTGAATAAGTAATCTCATCAGGTCAGTTTATAAATAAGTAGTTAGATGACATTAATAACTTTACCTAGTGATAAATAGGTAGGCTAGAAGAATTAATTAACCAGGCTAGATTACAAAAGTTGATAAATCTTTGATATGCTGCAATTGTACTATAACTTAATGAATAATAAATTAATGATAAAGCCTTTATCTTCTAAACCATATTTTAGTGCAATTCATCTTACTCATAGGCACTAATATTGAAATATGTTAATAGAATTACCAAGGTCAAATTGAAAACGAAATATAAACATTTAAGTTTTAGATTTATTATTTAGAAGTTTAATTTGAATTCTCGTCACTTTCTTTCACGACTGTAGATTGCCAATTCCTGAAATAAGAGATTCGTATATTAATATATATTGAATAGAAATTCCTAGTATCGTTCATATACATTATCAATAACATCACCTACTCTTTTTCCTTTTGTGATGAGATAGCGACAGCTTCGATATTCTTTTCATGTCTGGAATCCCTAAAAGCATATGAAAAAGTATGAGCTAATCATATTGCAAATACATATTTAGAAATCATCTAACATTTTCAAATACTTACTTTGACCTAGCATAATTGTTCCTGAACCATTTAAAGGAATTGAAGAGGACTCCGATAGTTGATGACGTTGATCTACTTCATCAATTCTTCATCAAGATCTGAAAGTAGATTCAGAAAATATAGAAAACCATATATTAATAAAGAAATGAAAATAATTATTAACTTAGAATTCTTTCATATAGGTAAATTATTTATGTAAAATGTTAAACTAATTATAAATCTTCAGATGCAGTATAAATTTAGCTCTAATAAATGCAATGGATTTTTCTAGCTAATCCTCATAATTTTGTTCATTATACACTCATAATGTAGACTTTAATTAAATACCAAGAAAGTATAATATATCAAAAGGCTCACCTCTGGTTGGAGTTCTCCCTGCTAAATCCCTGGACGGTGTTCTCCTCCGACTACCTCCCTGGATGGAGTTCTCCCAGTCATAGAAAACTAGGGCCAAGTAGGTAAATTGCGGCACTTTAACTAACTGCGGTCATCTCAGAAACATTAATAACCATCATGACTTCAAGGCACTCGTGAAATGAATAGAACCTATCATAAATTGAGCTTAAATTATGATGTTCAACAATTCAGTATATAGCTAAACTTATTTCAGAATGATTTTGAGACTCTCTTAATAGGGTCACAATTAGAAATAAAAGAACCGAATTTGGCTGTGTAACCCTACCTATAGGTACACCAACTAGTTTTAAAATATATAGATTATCAGACCACTTTACTTAAGATACTAGGATAAGTTCCGAAATATCGGACGGCTCCACATTTTCGGTCGCATAAGAAAAACTATATTAAATTAACTTTTATTTTAATTAGCTATTAGGTAGCTATATACTATATTTCATACGTGACCGAAAATTTGAAATCGCCTGATAATTTGGAACTTACCCTATTCTGAGGACAGCGCAGTAACTGCCTAGCCTATGTAGAAGGGGTGTAGATCCTAAGCCCCCCCCCCCCGGTCATGAGCCCCCCCGGTCAAGAGCCCTCCCGGTCATGAGCCCCCCAGTTTTTAAATCCTTATTTACCTAGACTATTTAATCCTTATTGACACTTTTGTAGTTCATTACTGAATAGACATAAAATATATGTATATCGGGGGGCGTGTCGCCCCCGAACCCCCCTGCCAGATCATTAAACAATCATGAAGTGTGCAGTACAACAAACTAGCGGATACAACAAACTACATTAGTAACTCTCAGTTATTTCTATCTAAGTAATTCTTCATTTGTTTAACTAGGTAAATAAGGATTAAAAAAATAGGGAGGGGGGCTCGTGACCGGGGGTGCTCATGACCTAGGGGGGCTCATGATCGGGGGGGGGCTCGTGACCGGGGGGGCTCATGACCGGGAGGGCTCTTGACCGGGGGGGCTCTTGACCGTACCCCATGTAGAAGGTATTGACACTGAAAAAAACAGCTAGGTAGGTATGATGCTTAAATAAGTTAACATATAATAATTTAGGAAAATTAGTTTGGATATCAGTTTACAAACTGTAAGGCAGTGATCAAAATTTATTATTATAAAAGTTATATTCTGATAATCAGCTCTTCAAATAAGTACCTATATAAAGCCACCAAACTATCAATCACCAATATTTTAGAATATTTAGGCAGACATTTATCAATTTATTAATGGAATTAATTAATAATCGATCGGCAGCGATAATACTATTTAGTGCATATAACGCTATTGTTTGCACTTGAACTAAAATGGTATTGAGGAGCGTTCACATTCAACACGTAACACACTTGAAACAAGATTTGAACTGAAAAGTGTTATGCGAATAAATTAGCTTTGAGGAAAGCATAAGTTGCCACTTACTCATTTGATTGAACTCACACATAAACTTAAAAAAAAGTAGCACTAACTCTCATAGTAAGTTAATTTATACACCAGATAAATAAGATTAACAGTCTTTGTGGGTTACATTATCACACTATGTCATAGTTGTTTTAACTCACACCTAAACTTACAAAAAAGTAGCGCCAACTCTCATAGTAAGTTAATTCATACACTGCAGAATACACTGGATTAACAGTCTTTGTGGGTTACTATAACACACTATGTCATAGTTGATTTAACTCGCACCTAAACTCAAAAAAGTAGCGTCAACTCTCATAGTAAGTTAATTCATACACCAGATACATTGAATTAACAATCTTTGTGAGTTACTTCAACACACTATATCCTAGTTGTTTTAACATATGTTCAAACTCCCAAAATGTAACTCTAACTCTCATAATAAGTTGATTCAATCCATAAAATGATTTGAATTAACTATGTTTGGTGACACACACGTCATAGTTGTTTTGACACACGTGAAAACATGAATATAGTCAAACCAACTCACGTAATAAATTGATTCAAAGCATAAATTGTTGACCCATTAAATATGAGTAAACTTTTTTCTCTGTGTAGAAGTCATATCCAACATGATCTTATATGGCCCACTATAACTTTTTCTCTGAGAAGTAATATCCCACCATAATCATCTATTGCCCCACCATAACTTTCTCTCTTTTTAGTCATATCCCACCATAATCATCTATTGCCCCACCATAACTTTCTCTCTTTTTAGTCCTATCCCACCATAATCATCTATTGCCCCACCATAACTTTTCCTCTGAGAAGTCATACCCAACATGATCTTATAAGGCCCACTATAACTTTCTCTCTGAGTAGTCATATCCCACCATAATCATCTATTGCCCCACCATAACTTTTCCTCTGGGTATACGTAACTCACAGACGTGAAGATAATTTTTCCAGAAACTTGATCAGTTGTGCAAATAACTGTAATGTTTGATATAATGATAAATGTGGTATTTAATATATGGTATATCGTCATGAAATACAGAAGGAGATATAGTATTTTCGAGTATTCATTTCAATATATAAGGATTTTCTATCAGGTATATCTCAAATTTCAAAATTTTAATAATTATTTGATAATTCAAATAAATAATATTAGATATTTTTTCAAATTGAAGTAGAAAAAAAATATAATTGAAATTTATTAAAATTTATTAAGATACTTATTGACAATATAAAGTTCTCCTGACTCTATTTAATTTAATATGTTTTCTAATGGACAAACAATACTTCAATAAAAAAATTGTTCCTTCTATACTGATATATACAATTTTATATGTATACATGTATGCATTTATTTTATATATGATTTAATTTAAAGCAAAAGTTAAAAATTTAAATTAGTATTCGAAAATGTAGTGAAAACCTAAATTACCTAAAAAAGTTTTTAAGACTAACTGTCGTTTCATTTACAGCTATGATGGTTAACATAAACAAGTTAAAATGAAGCAATTGAAAGTATATCAACAACCTGAAGTTGAAATTGTATGTTAATTTCCACGTAATAGGTATATTTTCTTTGAAAAATTAACCTAATGTTGTTTCTGTTTTTAGAACTATACTGTAGGAGATTTCTGTGAAAATTAATTTATTAATGAGTTAATTAATTCCTAAAATATACCTTCAACGTTTAGTTTAAATTAAACTTAAATCAACATTTAACATAGGTTTTAAATCACACTTAAACAAACCTGTAGAAACTACGGATGGCTGTGAATCTCTATGCCAAGTATTTATTACTTTCTATACTCTAGTTTTTTAATTTATATCGGCTAATGCATGATATATAATTAATATAGTTTACTCAACTGTTTCTCCATTACTTTAATCATTACTCTATCTATTTCACCCTCTCTGCACTAATTTTGTTAATTTACAGTTAGTAAAAAATTATATACGTTATAGCAAAATTATATGTATGTTGTAACAAAATTATATATATTTTTATATAATTAAATAATTAAATAAAAAAAAATTTAATGTAATTATTGTGATTCACCAAATAATTTCATCCTCTCCCATTTTTAAAAAATATTTTTTCTGGTCGTGTGTAATAAAAAAATGTTTATTTTTATTTTCTTTTATTAAAATTCGAAAAAATAGATTTTTATCTTCATAAATTTGAAATATATATCCTAAATTTTCTGAATTTAGTTTTCCTTCAAATTTTCAAAAGCTCGTGAAATTTAAACTTTTTCTATTTTTATAATTAATATATTATATTTTAATGTAAACCAATCTACTGCCAGGATTGATAAAACATTGAATTGTTGTCCCTCTCAATCTTCTATGGCCCCACCATAACTTACCCTCTCAATCTTCTATGGCTCAATAACTTCTCCTCTCAATCTTCTATGTCCCCACCATAACTTTCCCTCTCAATCTTCTATGGCCCCTTCGTAACGCTGACTTTAGGTAGGGCAAACTGTCCCAGCTTCCCACCATGCTTTCACGATGCCACCTCGGTAGAGATAACGATCGCCGGCTATTTATCGCGGCACACGGGATTGTTGCCCACCATATTTACGACCGGGGCAACGTGTGATGCCGCCGATAAACTAGCGACTTAAGCCACGATCACACGACGAGCAGGAATAGTGTGTTAACATTCCCCCTGTTTATTTATCAGTGATTTACGGCGGCAAAATAACCCACATTATGCTTCGCGAAGAGGCGACGATCATAGGCGACTTTATCAATAGATTCACACACGTAATTAGCGTCAACATCATCTCCGTACGTAATTACCATCATTATTAATATTAGGCCTTGGAAGTTCAGTTCAATATAATGTGCATAAACAGACCCATTTGTAGTCGAGTGTTAATGACGAGTCGTGCATAATTTACTGAACCGTAGCTAGGTTCATAATTAATTCCCAAGATAGAAAATTCAAGCGTGAGGCTTCTGTGAGCCTTATTGAATAATTCATTTTGCCTCCAGCCTCAGTGAGGTCATTTATCAAAGCTAGTAATTATAGTTCAATTTAAAATAGTTATCTATTCAGACAGACTTTTTAAATTTCAGAGTTATTACTGTCTTATTAAATTCATAATTGATATGAGGAATTATTAAAGAACTAGTGTACTTTCCCGTTAAAAATAACGGGAGGCATCTTTGTGCTATTAGTAAAGAATGAAGCTTTAGAAGAGTTTATGGTGGGGCCATAGAAGATTAAAAAGGGTTTCTTCTTAATCTTCTAAGGCCCCACCATAATAGGATACACTTCATAGTGTATGAATCAATGTATTTAGGTACAAAATCTCAAAATACCAATTTTGATAGAAATCTTAACAATCTTGTCATTTTAAGTACATGTGCTTCAGTACATACAAATTACTCACGGAATAATTCGCTAAAAGGTACATTATGTTCTTTGTAAGTCTAATTCGAAACTACAAAGTATACATCCTTAATCAAATTTGAAAGTGTTGTTTCTAGCTCATTTTGGTGGGGGTTTACCCATGATAAACCCCTTATTAGATGCTGAGGAGCACTTTTCATCGATTTCGGGATATGAAGATGCAATTTTTAACTTTATTTGACATCGTTCGTGAAGCAGCCGTTAGGATGTATCTCGGGATGCCATCGCCAAGTCGGGACTGAACTTACGCTCTTTTTTATCGCTTTAATGCATATCTTGGCGGGAAAAAAGGAAATGAATAAAGATGGAGTTTATAGTATTTTCTGTAGGGATAGAATTATATACTAATTGTGATAAGCATCTAATTAGTGGATAGACATATTTTCGAAAGAATATTTAAATATTTTTGAAGATTCGCAAGCCATACTAGTTTTTTTTTTTTTTTTTTTTAAATTAAAAAAAAAAAAATTCTAAAAGTTTTTTAGTTTTTTCAAACTTTGGAACTCTAATTTTTTTCTTTAAATTTAAGGACTTTAATTTTTTAAATACAAGGACTTTCACTTAGTTTCATAAGACGTATTTTTTTTACAAATTAGGAATTATAATTAAAGTTTTCTGTTAAAAATTTAAATATTTTTTTTATACGAACAAACTTTCAAAATAATTTCTCTTAAATATAAAAGTACCATTTTTCCGATAAAAAAACCTACACGTGTGTAAAATAATCATTCTGTTTCTGTGAGAAGTCATAGTAAATAAATGTACATTTATTAGATATAATAAGAACTTATAAAGCTTCTGAAGCTATATTTTACAAATGTGAAAGATAATAATGATAACTAGATTATACACACTCGGTAGAGTGCATACCTTCGCCTTCGCTTTGACCCGTTCGAAGGGCACAAGAAAAATTCGGTCTTGAAAAACTCGGTCTGAGGTATAACTATATTTTTATCAGCTAGATATATCAGAATACCCTTGCCAGGTCATTAAACAATCATGAATTGTTCAGTACAACAAACTAGCGGATACAACAACCTAAATAACGGCCACTTATGTTGTGAGGCCATATATCATTTCGTGAACAAAATTTCTGGCCACCTTTTACCCTGTTACCATAAAAATAGAGAAGGGTGCCATACATAATCTTCTACGGCCCCTCTATAACCGTATCTCTGGGTATTGGTGTTACAGTTACCTCTAACCCAATTAACACTGTCACACACTACTAACACGTTAAACAGAGAGTGTCACATAAAAAACAAACAAACGGTTTATCTATTTTAAGTGATTAATTACAAAATCGTGTGAATTGTTTTGTTTCGTCTCTAGATAGACACAGTAGGACAATGAAGGTGTTTGGTGTACGTGACGTCATCAGTGCAACAATTAGGAACTATAATTGTTTAGAATAAATGTAAAATTGTGACAAATTTATGGGTTATTAGTTAAAAGTATTGTTCACAGAAATGTCGTATAAATATTGGACAATAATTGGACGATGTAACAATACTGTAACAATTCAGGGACAACGTCGTAACAGCATTGGGGCAATTTTGTAACGATATTGGGACAATGTTGAAACAATATAGGGACAATTTTTCCGTACGAAATATTGCTATAACTCTTCTAGTGACGTCATTAAAACATTTACGATATTTGGTTCACACCCGGCCAGTCGCTAAAAGTTTAGCGCCGCCACCGTAGCAATTCGTGACGTACTCCGGTTTGATTTTTCCGTCAAAGAAGCCGTATTCGGCTGGTGATTAATTACGGTAATTTTTAGCGGATATTAATTGTTTAACGGATTGAATATAACGGGGGCAACGTTAAGTGTGTAAATGGAACACTTTTGGTATTTTAAAGAAGACTCTACTTTCGAAACGGTACCTAGCTATTGAATTCGAGAATGTGGACTCGAATTTGTTATACAGGGTGACCCACAAAAAAGTGTACCCAACTTTTCCTTTATATATAAACTAGTGTATTTTCCCGTTAAAAATAACGGGTCATCATCATCAGTACCAATTTATTACCCGTTATTAGGTTACTTCTAATGAATTCAATAGAATTAAATTTTCTGCATAGTCTAATTAATTTTATAGATAAAATTCATTTAAAAATTGAATAAAAACAGGGGAATTTAAATATCAAGTCAATATATTTCCGTGCGTATCATAGTTACATTCTTCATGTTTAATACCCGTAGTGTAAAATCGGACACCAAATAATTAAACACAATAAGGAAATCATTAGTATAGATATTGTACTTAAATTTTAAAAATAAGTATAAAAGAGAGTTTAAATAAGATTAAAAAATGCATATTTCTCTTGTATCCAATATACCACCGTCATTCTTAAAATTATTATTTATAATGTTTATACTAATTTAAAGTTGGGTACTCTTTTTTTTTTGGGATACCCTGTATATAGAATTTGTTGTATGTATTTAGTATATAAAGAATATAGGTTAATTATTTTATAAATTAAAGTGTCATTTAATTAAATGTAAAAATACATGAAAATTATACACTTTTATTAAAAAAAAAAGTATCAAAAGACGCATCAAAAACACAACATAGTTTGTAGCGTTTTTCGGTTTATTCCTATAGTTCACGTCCCTATTTCATTTAGGGACGTGAACTAGGAAGGGGGTATTTTATAGTAGATGACTTAGTATCTTTACGATATATTTAAATAATACCATTAAGGAATATTTGAAATTCTGCAAAGTACTATAGATTTTATTATTTGTTAAGATATAAATAAAATATAAAAAAAAATACCTTTAAAATAGAACGTTTACCCCCTTCCTAGTTCACGTCCCTAAATGAAATAGGAACGCGAACTAGGAATTTACTCGTTTATTAATTAATTATTAAATATTAATTGTGGCTCTACTCTATAATGGTTTAAAAATTATGGTGGGGCCATTGAATATTAAAGGAGAAAAACACTATATGACTCCACCATGACTCTTCTATTATCTACTATAATCTACCAGATGAACTAACATAATCTACTATATAATCTACTATAATCTATTTTACAATTTTTTTTAAATGGAAAAATTCATTTTCTTTATAAAAAAAAATATATGTATACCTACTAAAATAAGCAATATGATGAAATTAACGTGGATTAATATAAGATTAAGATGGGCATTACTTAATCTTCTATGACCCCACTTTAATCTTCTCTCTGATACAGCAATTTAAAACATGAAAAATGTTATGGTGAAATTTCATAATAGTTGATAAAATCAATATATTAATTTATTATGTTCATATTAAATTATTTTTAACGAAAAGGTATATAAAAAATATAAATAGTATTTTTATTCAAATTTGTACCATATATTGGATAATCTTTATTTTTAAATTTGATAAAAATAAATAATTCTGGGAAGATTTAATTATTATTTCTCTGCTATAAAAAAAAGTATTCATTTAAAAAAAATTCTATAAAAAAATCAAAATATATAATTAGTATATATATTGTAACACAAAAACCTTTAAGTATATTAAATAAAAATAATCAATTAATTTACATTGTCAAAATATAATCAATATATCTGACATGATTAAATATTTTATAACATATTTTTATTTTACCTTACGTACCTTGCATCCAATATATTAATTCAAATATTAACTAATATTCATTTATTTTATTATTCGATTCACTAATTTTTGTTTCTAATCTCTATTTATTCAAAATTCTCTTATTATTATTTCATATTCTTTAATTAATTTCTCTTCTAATCACTTTAGTCGAGTAACAGTTGAGTTAGTTAGTGCAGTTTTGCCGGTACTTTTGGCCAGGTAACTTTAGGTCCCTTATATCACAGTGCCTTGGATCTAGCGGGTCAGTGTAAGTTCAAAGTCTGGGCACGAAGGTGTGTGTGGAACGCACCTGAGCGTAAGATCGAACGCGTGGACCCGTCCCAGTCTGGAGTTGGAGAGGATGGAACACGGGGCGGATGTTCCAGAAGGAATCTGTAAGGAACACGTTGTGGAGGATGTCTTAGGATTATTTTTGAGGAGGATATCTAAAGAACACTTTGAAGATGGAACTTGCAAGGAACACGTTAAAAATGATCCCTTTAAGGAACACTTTGTGGATTTTTCTTAGTGTGATTTTTATGGGAACGTGGGAATTACTAATTATATGTTCCACGTGGATAATGTGAAGAAAAATATCTAGGTACACGTTGCAGATGATATCTTTATTCAAGAAACACGTGGTGGATGTCAACTAACATTGATTCTTTCAAGGAAAAAGTTAAATCTACCATCAGTGAACATTTTTTATTCTTTGGAAACAAATTGACTTCTTAAAATAATTTTTTGGCATCAAATCAAAAAAAAATTAATTGATTTATATATAATAACAAAATTTAATCAAAGAGCAAGCTGCTGGAAAAAGAAATTTGAAGTCGACTTCTTGGGCATCGAAATGAAAAAAAATATTGTGATAAAAAACCAAGTTTCAACGATAAATAAAAAGAAGAAAAAATACAGGATGAAGAATGATATAAATAATCGAAAACCGTGGAAAGGGAATAAACTTTATTTTCTTATTTTAAGTGAAGAAATATTAGAAAAACTATCAAGTGAAAGTTTTTACGGATAATTATTGTGATGAATGTCGAAATTTTCCATGTCTGAAACTTGAAAAATGCGTGAATTTTGATTAATTAATCAAACTATTTGGCGAATAAAATGATTAAATTTTATAAAATAATGTAGCTTTTGAATTGTAATTTTCAACATAAATTGAAAAAAGTTTTCTACAGAGTATGAGGTATATTTTCTAATTTAATTATTATGATTTTGTGTTGTAATTTAAAAATTTGTTAATATAAAACTAATGATAATCTAGATAGTATTTCTAAAAAAAACATTGTCACTAGGGTTGTGACAATATGCTTTATAAATCATAGATCTTTAGAATATCTCAGACGAAATGAAATGGTATCGAATACTGTAACCACTGGTGTAGAACCATTCAATACTCTTTAATTCTTTCCATCTGTAATATTCTCTATGATTTATAAAGCATATTGTCACTAGGGTTGTGACAATATGCTTTTAAAATTATAGATCTTAAGAATATCACAGACGAAATGAAATGGTATCGAATACTATATACCGCTGGTGTAGAACCATTCAATACTCTTTAATTCTTTCCGTCTGTAATATTCTCTATGATTTATAAAGCATATTGTCACTAGGGTTGTGACAATATGCTTTTAAAATTATAGATCTTAAGAATATCACAGACGAAATGAAATGGTATCGAATACTATATACCGCTGGTGTAGAACCATTCAATACTCTTTAATTCTCTCCGTCTATAATATTCTCAGGATCTCTTATTTAAAACGCATATTGTCACAACCCTATTTATTATCAACCAATAAATAAATACAGAATAGAATATGCTAA
>CANNZV010000033.1:181597-227499 GCA_947561585.1 Caprella mutica | reverse complement strand
CTTCCATATTCACCATATATCTTCCAAATTCGACATATATCTTCAAAATGCACCATATATCTTCTAAATTCACCATATATCTTCTAAATTCACCACATATCTTCCAAATTCACCATATATCTTCCATATTCACCATATGTTTTCCAAATTCACCATATATCTTCCAAATTCAACATATATCTTCCAAATTCACCATATATATCTTCTAAATTCCCCGTATATCTTCCAAATTTACCATATATCTTCCAAATTCACCATATATCTTCCAAATTCACCATATATCTTCCAAATTTACCATATATCTTCCAAATTCACCATATATCTTCCAAATTCACCATATATCTTCCAAATTTACCATATATCTTCCAAATTCACCATATATCTTCCAAATTCACCATATATCTTCTAAATTCACCATATATCTTCCAAATTCACAATATATCTTCCAAATTCACCATATATCTTCCAAATTCACCATATATCTTCACCATAAAATAAACATTAAATTTATTTAAATGACAATAATATTCCACAAGCTATGATACAATACATGTTTCATTAAAGATTGTTTCGATCACAATAAATGTTTCTTTTAAGATTGTTTCAATCACAATATTTTCATCTTCTTCAGTTGGTTAAAATCAATCACAATTTTTGTTTCAAGATGACACCCAATCTATTCCAGAAAAAAATATTTTCACCGATTTATTATCCTGTTCTGCTGACGTTTTTTTATATGAGATATCGTGTGAGTTTGTTTAAAATAATCAATATTTATTTCATCTACATCTTATTAAATAAAATTTTAAAATATTTTTATGTAACTTTCTCGAATTTCTCTTTAATATTAGTTGGGGAACTTTTTTTGTTTCCCTTCTTGATCTTCTCCAGCCCCACCATGAATTTGTTTCTATATAGTATGAGATTTAATAATTTTATTATTATAGATATTGAGTTTAAGTTCCCCATTTTACGATCATATAAAAAAGTATACAATGACATTTTTTATCATTTAATTTTTTTATTTACATCCATGATACCTATAGGTGGAACACGGAAAACTGCCAGGCGGAAAACTGCTGAAGCGGAAAACTGCCAGGCGGAACACTGTAAGTGACTAGCAGCTTTCCGCCTGGCAATTTTCCGCTTCGGCAGTTTTCCGCTTCGGCAGTTTTCCGCTTCGGCAGTTTTCCGCCTGACAGTTTTTCCAAATACCAATAATGATCATATAAATTAAATAATAATTATTATTATCGCTTTTCCTATTTGATCGAAAATGCTAAGCCGCTCGATAACTTGGAACTTACCCGATCATAGTTTAGGGAAATATTTACCGCTTTATTATATTTGTTTCACATAGCCTCAAAAAGAGAGGGACGATATAAATTTGGGTCATAGAAAATTATGCGGTGAACCCACTTAATCCAAATAAATTTTATTACTGGTATAAATTTCATAAAATCTAAATTGGCGATAATGAATATCGACAGACAGATTAATAATATAAAACTTGAATATTTTTACATATGGGAGTAAATTTTATTTTTAGTTCAATGAAATCGAAATTATTCAATTTCTTTTAATTGAATTGCTCTTATACAACCATTTCATTTTATTGGTTTTACTAATTAGCCCCCATCGAACTTTTTTACAGTTGGGTGGTCGTACTAAAGAGCAGGTCGTTATAATCGAAGTGCAGTGCACATTACTAGCGACATAAACTCACCGAACACATAAACAAATTATAACTAATTAATTTAATAACCTCCTTAGGAGACTCCATTCACGAGTTCAGAGAATCCTGTAGCAAATTTCCATATTATTCCTATTTCGTGATCAGATACACATTCACGGGTCTTTTCTCTGCGACACATGAATATTAACCCACCTAACCATTTCGTGAACACGATATTGTGTAATAATTGGCTCTTGTTCGACTAATTACCGTTCCATGTTGTAACAACCAATATTAGGAAAAGCATTGGAAAACTGAGTTAGGGTGACTAACCAGAAAGAGAGAGTTATGGTGGGGCCATAGAAGATTAAGACAGTTATGGTGGGGCCATAGAAGATTAATACAGTTATGGTGGGGCCATAGAAGATTAATACAGTTATGGTGGGGCCATAGAAGATTAATACAGTTATGGTGGGGCCATAGAAGATTAAGACAGTTATGGTGGAGTAATAGAACATTAAGTAATAAGGTACAATCTAAATCTTCAGTGAGCTGCTATAAAATTTTAACAGATAGTAAGATAAAAATAAAACAATCTTCTAAGGCCCCACCATAACTTATGTATCGTAAGATGTAAGAAAGTAGGGTTGTGACAATATGCTTTCAAAATCATAGATCTTAAGAATATCACAGACGAAATGAAATGGTACACACAGAAAACGGTTTTGTTGATACAACAAAAAAAAGTAGGATTTTGGTTGTATCAACAAAATAAGTTAGTCAGCTATGAGCCATCAAAATAATTTTGTTACAGTAAATATATATTTTTGTTGAGGATTTTTTGTTATAGTTACACTAGAATTTTTAAGGTTACAGTAACTAGAGCTTATTAGTTATAGTAACATTACAATACTGTTACTTCAAAAAATGTATTTTGTTATGTCAACAAAAGCAACACAAATAATTTTTTGTAGTAACTAAATCATCTTGTTATTTTAACTGAAAAATAGATTATGTTGTTTTAATTACTATTTCTTATTTTATTGCATATAGTGTATATGTAAATTTGGCTGTATATCAATTATTTTAATGTTACAAGTTGTTATATACAAATTAAATAGGATTGAATGAACATAGAAATGAAGTGGTACATTCAGGACTCGAACTGACGATCACCAATCTCCAGTCTGCGGCGCTAACCTCTCAGCCATCCTGGACATGGTAGAAGTAGGATTGGAATGAACTATAAGCAATATGAAAACATGCAAGCCATTTAAAGAAATTATAGATAAATATCATTTAATATTCTATTGATACCGTATTTTTCTTTTTTATAATGGCAAGCAATAGAAAATTTAAATTGAATATTTTTAAAATAGCTATATATTAATATTAATCAATTCCCACCTACCTACCTAGAGTCTTACTAGGTTTTATTAATCAATATCTACATAGTGCGTATCATTACTTACGTAGTTATCATACTTAAATAAGGCTTCAGTATGAACTTGCTGTAGCTAATATGTATCGATATTTTTACCATTAAGATTTGCCCCAAGACTCAATGCATTACTTTTTCCCGCGTAAACCAGACGAGGGACATTACGCGTGGGACATACGTGGGAATATCGATGCAAAATAGCACTCAAGAAACACGTATAAATATATATATATATTGATTCTGTACGAACAATGAATACATATTGTGGTAACTTAAAATTCATATGAAGCCTAATAACAAAAAGAAATGCCAGATAATTATTACTAATGATAATATAATATTGTTAATAGTAAAAAATATATCAACAAAAATATAATATTATTGTAGCAAAATTATTATTTATAAAGACAAAGGTAATTTGTTAAGCATCAATGTTATATTTTGACTAAATTTTTCAAGTTACTACTACAAAAACATTTTGTTATAAATAAAAAAACATTTAACAATATTATATTGCTACCATAGCAATATTTAAGTTAATATGAACAAAACTTTTTTAGTAACCTTAACAATATTCCATTACAAAAATTGTACTGTTAACTTAAAGAAATATTTTGTTGTAGTGAAGAAACCTTTGAACAATATTTTATTGCTCATTTAACTCAATTGATGGTTAATATAACAAAAAATTCCAATTACAATAACCAAATGTTATCGACAAAATACGTTTTGTAAATTTAACAAAACCGTTCTCTGTGTGTATCGAATACTATATACCGCTGGTGTAGAACCATTCAATACTCTTTAATTCTCTATAAT
Source organism: Caprella mutica (assembly GCA_947561585.1). Taxonomy (NCBI): domain Eukaryota; kingdom Metazoa; phylum Arthropoda; class Malacostraca; order Amphipoda; family Caprellidae; genus Caprella; species Caprella mutica. The sequence goes on along the minus strand of CANNZV010000033.1, from coordinate 223,564 downwards.
AATATTTCCAGGATCTATAATTTTAAAAGCATAATGTCACAACCCAAGATATAAGGCCTGAGAACTCTGAAACTGAGCTACACACAAACCAATCACATTAATTAAAAAGTTTTATAAATCAAATCATTGGAGAAAAATCTGTTAATTACCCACTTAATGTTTGGTAACTAATTTTATTGATCACGAAGTAGATCTCAATTACCTACAATAAATACACGCTAAATATTTATTCCCACGGCAGACTTTCATTTGTTTGGTGAGCGCTTTACCAGTTTCTGCAAACGGGAAATTTTAAGTTTTGGAGATGATAATTGTTCAATTTTAGTTTTTGTGATTAATAAAGATGTATAACATATAAGAGTGTGATTAAATTACTTACTTACTTCAAAGATCCTTTCCATAACTATTTAACATAATGAATGTGGAAGACGGACATCTTTAATTAACTCATTTTTGTTTAATTATACCTAATTATTGAATCCTCATCATTATATGTTTAAAATATTCATTAAACAAAGGCAAACATGATATAATCAGTTAATCATCCCCATTGGGCATTAAATTCGAATTTAAGATTTAACTTCGATCGCTTTTACTGCAGCATACATGTACACTAAAACTCCTGAATTATGAAGTTCCGAGTTATGAAGCACTCTAGTAATGAAGGACCTGAGTTATGAAATGCACATGAGTTATGAAGTGTTTTCTATGTTTAAATCATAGAAAACGATATACGGCAAGAATTTCATCCCATAGTTATTCTTCAAAACCCTAGTTTTCTCCAAGATTTTAATCAAAGAAAACTATCAGTGCCCCTGAGTTATGAAGGAACTAAACCTTCATAACTCAGGAGTCTCACTGTACCTACTCCAAACCCTGATATTATAAATCCTATCGACTCACCATGTGTGCCAGTGATAATTATCTTACGATTAGCTCGTACGATAGAATACTCATGAGAACAGTCAATGAATAATTACTTACCGGAGAGAAGTCGCCATGACAGGTTTAATCGAAGCACATAAACACTATTTCTATATAAACTCGTAACGACTTACAACTTCCAAGTGTGATATAACTGCTCAACGCACATCAGTTAGGTTGACACAATATGCTTTTAAAATAATAGATCTTAGGAATATCATAGATGGAATGAAATGGTATCGAATACTATATACCGCTGGTGTAGAACCATTCAATACTCTTTAATTCTCTCCGTATATAATATTCTTTATGATTTATAAAGTATATTGTCACTAGGGTTGTGACAATATGCTTTTATAATCATAGATCCTAAGAGAAAGAATTAAAGAGTACTGAATGGTTCTACACCAACGGTATATAGTATTCGATACCATTTCATTTCGTCTGTGATTTTCATAAGATCTATGATTTATAAAACCTGTCGTCACAACCCTAGTCATCAGGCATGCTGAGCCATTCACTATAAAAGTACCATTTATTAAACTTTAGAGGATATTAATGTCTATAATAGGAGGTGCAAAGGTTTGGTCCTATAACTGTGAGAGCATATCGTGTGTTAGATAACCATGTGTACATTGTTCAGTTTATTCATGCTGTTTCAATCGTGGGCTATGTCATTATGCAGCTGGTTGTCAGAAACCGTTATGTCAGAGCTGCTTCTTCATTGTGATAAGGGTTGTGACAATATGCGTGTAAAATCATAGATCCTGGAAATATTATAGACGGATTGAAATTCTAAACCAGTGGTACCTATATAGTATTCGATACCATTTCATTTCGTCTGTGATATTCTTAAGATCTATGATTTATAAAGCATATTATCACAACCCTAATTATGATTAATTGAAATGATAATGATAAAGATTTATAAAAAGCATGTTTCAGCTATAAATATAATGTAATTTTGAATAACTTCAATAATCAATATTTTTTGAGGGACATATCCCAGATATAATGCTATGGTGGGCCATAAAAGAATGAGAAGGGTCACCAACTATAATTCTATGGCTTCACCGTTTTTTTATTTTTAGTAAGTGTTCAAAATTTCAATCGTTGTTACCCAGAATATAATGCGTTAATTCCTTCTCTTTTATTAACAGATATATGGTAGATACAACATTTCAGTTAAATTAATTAAACTGTCTTTCTATCTTGCAGACTAAAAAACATCCACCGAATCACATCAAGAGACCCATGAATGCATTCATGGTTTGGTCCCAGATGGAGAGACGGGAGATCGTCAAGTACGCCCCTGACATGCACAACGCGGAGATCTCAAAACAACTCGGAAAAAGATGGAAGACGCTCAGTGAAGAACAGAGAAAACCATACAGGGAGGAGGCTGCTAGGCTCAAAGAACTCCATAACATGGAATACCCAAACTACAAGTACAGGCCAAAGAAGAAAGGATTGAAAAACTCGGAGGGTGGGATCAGAAAAGTCAGCCATCGAGCTTCTGGCCGGATCGTGAAATATAAATCTAACAAATGTTCCAGTAGTCATATTAATACTAAGAAATACATTCAGGAGGATGCTTCTGACAACAAATCAATTGATAAATTATCTGGAATACCATCACCCGGTGTCATATTCTACAATCCTTGTTTTAACAACCCTAATTCTTGCGATCCAGCCTATTCTAGTGTCTCGATAACGCCATCTCCAAGTCCATCTGATGTGCCATCAAGTCCATCAACTTACTCTTGTCAACTACCGTTCGAAAACAACAATCCTTTCGAAAAAGTAAACTGCTACCAGATGTCATCCTTCAGTAACAACGGATCCCAAAACTACAACGACATGTCCAACAATTCGAATAATCTGTTCATGAGGAATAACGACGAGTTCATGACAAGAGACCCGCACACTGATTATCATGGTGGACTCTTCATATCATCCCCGTCCATAAGAGCGGAATTCAAAAGTGTTCTCGTGAAGACCAACAGCAGTTGTTCGATGGTTGGTAATCCTGATAGTCTTGAAGATCTGTATAAAATAACTGACCTGATACCTACAACGGACATCAAAGTTGACATCAACAACATTGATGTTGATATTGATTTGAAAATAGCAAATAGTATGTCTGGTCAGAATATAGGACTTGCTAATTTATGATATCGAGTGTTAGATCTACACCTGGAGACCATTTTGTTTCACCATTCCTGCAGGATCGAGTAATTGGTTTGGTTCGATAAATGATGATGCAAAATTTTGTTTGCCTATCAAAATTTCAATTCAGTTTTCGACTATTCCTTACAGTGCACATTTAGTATAGGAAGAAGTTTAATGAAAGTGCCTCGAGTTTGAGCTTAATGATTTTAAGAATATACAAACCGTCCAATAAAGTTAACGAGGTAGTTAGAACCATAAATCATTATTCGAATGTCCAATTTTCTATCTACATTAATACTCTAGAAATTGTTATATAGTAATATATATTTATTGGAATCTAGTATATTTTGTTTAAGCCTTCATTGCAAACTCTGTATTCAGCATATCTTGGTTTTATTAAATGAAATTTAATTGAATTTTGTATAATTTATATTTTGTAAAATCTAATTTTGCATAATTGAATTTTGAAAAAAAAGATTTTTTTTTTAATTTTTATTTTCAAATTGATTTTTTCATATTGAATTTTTTAGATCGATTTTTTTAGATTGCATTTTTTTAAATTGAAATTTTAAATTGACTTCTTTGAATCGACTTTTTTAAATTGATTTCTTTGAATCGAATATTTTAAATTGACTTCTTTGAATCAACTTTTTTGAATTGATTTTTTGAATAGAATTTTTTCCATTGATTTTTTTAAATTGAATTTGTAAGATGCTTTGAACAAGAATTTAAATTTAACTAAATTTTTCTGGACTGTTATTATTGTGTTATACTTTCAAGAACTCAATCTTAATTTTTTTTTATTTCAATGAAAAACGCTATGTTTCAGTTCCACGATACAAGTGCCATAATTCCTCACAGTTTATACACTAGGTACTAAATCTAGGAAGCAAACACTGAATTATTTAGTTGATTTATGGAGTAGTGAAATATAATTAGTCGACAACAATACTAATAACCCAATGTTTGTTTTGGTAAAAGCAACAACAACAATAACAACAACAACAAATATTCAATGATGAAATGCCTACCAAAGCTTACTAGGGTAAAGCACCAATTGCCAAATGTGAAATAAACGCAGTAGAGCTCCTCTATAATGAATGACTCCTCTATAGTGAATGTAGAGTCACGAGTAAGGAAGTAGCCTCTATAGTGAACAAATTTTCTTCAGTCTGCCATGAAATGACCATCAGTTTTCTAAAACTGATGGTCATAATATGGCAGACTTAAGAAAAAAAATCACTATAGAGGCTACTTTCTTACTCAGGACTCTACATTAACTATAGAGGAGTCATTCACTATAGAGGAGTTCTACTGTACCGGATGAAAATTTTATTTCAAATTTCAGGTAAATTATAAAATTTTCTTCTACATTGAATACATATTTTTATTGGTCATATTTATTCGCATTTCTAATAAAAAATTAATTACAACCTTTTATAGTTTTCATCAGGTATTTATCTCGTATCTCGGAACTGTAACTAGACCCAATTTGAATCTTTTAAATATATAAATTTTCAAATAATAAAATGAATTTTAAAGTTTTAGGTGATCGTACTAGAAAATTTTGTTTTAATTTTATTTGTATACTACAGTATTGTTAATTTAAATATTGTTATATTCTATTTATAAGTTTTGATAATTTATGTATTTTGTTAGATGTTATAATATATTAAAAACATTCTGCCATTATATTTGTCTTTATTTATTAACCGTTTTATTAGAGTAATTTCAAATGAAATGTAATTGAGAATTTTAAAACCTTCACCGTATCATGTGCCATATATGGTACACACTAATACTTTTTTATACTTTTTTAAATTATCAAAAATTGAAAAATTATTAAAAAAAATTATTAAAAAAAAAATAATATAATTTTTTTTCCATTTTTTTTTTCAACATATATTAAATACTTCATAAGACTACTGTTGGAAAAGTAAGGAATAAAAATCAGAATATATAATTTGTAAGGATATACTACATACTTATATGACTAGAAATAACATAAAAAATATATAAAAAAAAACAATTAAAACAACTGTACATGTAATAAAATAAAACAAAGATGCAGGTTTGTCATTACTGTCATATCTCCAGTTGCGGTGAATAGTGTTTAAAAACCTAATCACGTATTAACACTTTAAACGTATATTCAAATTCTTTTCACATAAAAAGTACATATGAAATGTACCCATAAAATAAGTTCTGTTTGTATCAACAACTCAACCATTATTTTATTAGTAAAACTATACAATGAATTGAAATTACAATTAATCTGTAAAATTAAAAATAACAAAGGGTAAGTTATGAATTATCGGTCAGTTCTACATCTTCGGTCAAATAAGAAAAAACAATATAATAATAATTACAGGTATCATGAATAACAATAATTTAAAAAATATGATATGTATTATTATATCGTTTTACCATATGACCAAATAGATGAAACTGACCGATAATTCGTAACTTACACTAGAGCTTTATATGTATGATTATAGACTGCATAGTGTATACTGCATAGTCTATACTGTATAATGTATACTGTATACTGTATAGTGTATACTGTATAGTGTTTACTGTATAGTGTATACTGTATAACGTATACTGTATACTGTATAGTGTATACTGTATAGTGTTTACTGTATAGTGTTTACTGTATAGTGTATACTGTATAATGTATACTGTATACTGTATACAGTATAGTGTATACTGTATAGTGTATAGTGTATACTGTATAGTGTATAGTGTATACTGTATAGTGTATACTGTATAGTGTATACTGTATAGTGTATACTGTATAGTGTATAGTGTTTACTGTATAGTGAATACTGCATAGTGTGTACTGTGTACTGTGTAGTGTATACTGTATGTATAATGTATACTGTTTAGTCACTATATTCTTTACTGTATAGTGTATACTGGATTCTGTATAGTGTATACTGTATAGTGTATACTGTATAATGTATGACGTATAATGTATGCTGTATAATGTATGCCGTATAGTCACTATACTGTAGGTATAATGTATGCCGTATAGTCACTATATAGTATACTGTTCCTTCATACAGTTCGTATAAATGTTCGGCATAACATTTCTCTGAAGGTAGCCGTGACGGCGTTACATTGACTGTGACAGTCTGCGTCATAACTTGTTAGTTATTGGTCATTATCGCCCTCTGGTGGAGGGTCACAACACCTATTTAACTCAGAAATAAGACTAAAAAAATCCATTCTACCATTTGACGGAATGATACTTTATGATTAAATGAAAAAAAAATGAAAAAAGGGAAATACATGCATTACTTTTTCAGAAATGGTACAAAAAATTAATGATTATTACGATTGTAAATTGACGGTAAATTTATGTTACAACGACCAGCCATTTATTACAACTGAATAAGTAGCTGTAGTGAATGTCTTGGTTGGGCCATAGAAGATCAAAAAATTTCAATCTTGATATTTTTGTATTTTATATTTACTAAAATTTATTGGAGATTACCAAAATACTGATAAAAATAACTGTTAATAGATAATAAATAATTATTAATATTGGACATATATATGGACAAAATTCTGATACAAAAATCTAGATTTAAAATCCGAATAAACATCTCAATAATTAGAGAAAAATTTGAATGAAAATGAAAATTTTTATGGTCCGTCATTTTTGACGGGTAATACACTAGTAAAAATCTAAACTCACTGTACAGGCATAAGACACCAATACGTAAATAGGATAGAGTATTTATTTATTCTCTGTACCTACTCCTTTAAGGCACACACGTAAATGTTCTCGTAATCTTCTTCATCAATAATGAAAGAGGTAGTAAGAGAATTTTATGACTAACTTTATAGGTGTGTAAGTAGTGCTGTAATGGACCTAACCATCGACTATAGTGAACCAATATACCTAACTATAGAACTATATTCTATATTCCTTATGGAGAAAAAGTACGTGTTTATTGACACCTTGGTTGTGAAAAGATAGGTAGACCATATATATATATATATTAACTTTGTCATGAAAATTATACGTTGAAAAAACGTGATGAAGTGGCCATTGATGGAATCTTGGCTGAGTTTTGATTTTTTTAATAAACTCAATTAACAATAAAATAGCTAAATGAAAGAATATTAACGAAAAAATAATCTAATTTGTGTCTAATATTTTAAAATTTAATAGATTAATTAATATTAATAAACAATAGGATAGATAGCTGAAATAGAAAGACGGTATGTAATATACAACCATTGGTCATAAAATTCATTGCCAGGTCCAGGTTTTCCACCCTTCTGCTGATGATGAATAGAAATCTTTCTATTCGAAAGCTTGATACCTGAAAAAAACCTTCAACGCTGAGTTTAAATAACCTCTGATAATATGGATTTCCCTTTGAGTTTGAATCTTTTCAATCTAACACATCATAATTCGATGATGTGGCATGGCCATGGGATCTCCAAACTGTTCTCTGATGTGAGAGATCAGGGGCTTATTAGGTCTAGAGCGTGTGGTGGGTTATAGCATTCAGGGAATTAGTAGGACAAGAAAACCCCATAAGGGTAAGGGGGTCTTTCAAATTAGATGGGGGTCTTAAAAGCAGGCACCTTGGTCTGTAATTTCTGTAGGGATTTGACACAATCAAAATCAATTTTTTCCCGAAGATGGAATTATGGTTCGTCACAGGTGCCCTCTTAGGGGCATTCAAACGGGGCGTTTTCTAACGCGCGTTTCGAGTTACTAGAAGTTCTATAGAAGCATACACACTCGAACGATCGTTTTGTCTCAAGCGCCCAGCGAACGCCCTTTTCAGGATTTTTGTTGAAACGCGCATTTGCCGGGCATTACCATATTATTTTGTATATGGTATATCTAACGCGCGTTATAAAATGCCCTGGTTGTACTTGGCCGCGCGCTTTTGAATGTGCGATCAAAATCGCCTCGTCTGTAATAGGCATTCCTCTTCGGTTCTAATTCGAATAAGTTGATATCTATAATCCGAACTGACGATAAATTGAATTCTCATTAATAGATAGCCTTGACCAGCAGTCTTATAGAGAATCCACGAAACTGCTAATTTGATAGAAGAAACAGGAGTAGAAGGATCATTGTTCCCAAAGTATAGTGGGATAGACCATCTTAAAGTATATCCAGCATCACTATATTTCTCGTATAGTTTATTAATAGCCCGTACCCAGAGAAAAAAATCCATGGTTAAGAGGCCTGTTAATTTTTTATGGCTCAAAAAAAACTTTCTTTTACACTCAGGTTTCTAAATTAAAAGAAAATATACATGAATTTTTGTTTCACTCAATATATTATCAAAGATTGTGAATAAATTTAAATATATATCATTCTTGATAATTATAACTACACTTTCTGAATTGAATACAATCCCATATAACTGCATTCTGAATGGCTCAATCAGTAAATCAATGAGAAACCAATCAATATTGAATCATTTTTATGAAAGTAATAAAGATTTATCTCACTTCGATCATAAGTCCGAGCCCAGTCCAAAAACAGCATCCGGATGACCAACTATTGAAGACATATATCATGAATAATATTAGTACATCATTATCAAATTTGTATTAAACATATCATAATATACTATACGACCCACTCTTATTAATTTTTATTAATATTCTGATTACAGATGGTAATTTAGATAATCGAGAGGATGCGATCGCCGATGGCAATTTTCCGAGAAGGTGCATCGTACATCTAACCCCAGTGACACCTGAGTTCATTAGAACACTTTCAGTCGATAACAACACTTTGGTCACTTTCTTCTCTTGGAATTGATGTTGCCATCAATGTACATCAACTCATCTTAATTGGACACCATTGCTCCGAATTAAAAGAGAATGGGCCACAGGTAGAGAAACATTAAGTATTCTGTCAGTCAGTAGAACTCTACCTAGGCAGAATTCTTTCTTTGGGGACTGTTGCCGCGATGTTGTAACAGTAGTCCCAATATTGTCACAACATTGCCCTAAAGCGTTACAATATTGTCCAAATAGTGTTTCAAGATTGTCCTAATATTGTTACAACATTGTCCCAATATTATTTCAATGTTGCCCAAATATTAGTTAAACATTGCCTGAATATCGTTTCAATATTGTTACAACATTGCCCAATTATTATAACAACATTGCCCTAATATTGTTAACATTGCCCAATATTGTTACAACATTGCCCAATTTTGTAACAAATTTATCAAATATGTTACAGCATTGCCCCAATATAGTTGCATCATTGCTAGTTTATCATAAATTTTAAACAAACAATTATTAGAGTAAATCGTCTTTTTCTGACCAACTTGACGTAATGCTGTATTTATGACATTTTACAAAAAGATACAGCGTGTATAATCACGTAGTGTTCAACATTCTTACATAATATTGGTTCGATTTGAATTCAATAATTTTTTTAAACAATCTTTATATTTTAGAATATTAAAATGTATTCGTATCTACGTTAATATACCGGTAAAGTAGAGTGAGCGTCGTTTCATTGGAATATATCGAGGAAATATTTCCATATTATTCGAACGGGGATAAAAAAGAAGTTCATAAATATATGTATAGCTGGCGATTTGCTTGATCTTGAGTATTTTTTAATTAAATATCTGACTAAGCATTCATTGATCTAAAGTTTATTGGAATTAAGAAAATAGAATGAAAAAAGTTAGAAATTATTTAAGACGCTTTCTATGATCGTTTTCACGTTATTGCCTCTGTGTCTGAAATGTCAAGAGGTTGTGTAGTGCTTTTACTCGTCTGTATGCTTCGTACGGATTAGAAGACGAGCAGAACACTACACAACCTCTTGTAACGACAACCACAGAGGCACTGACGTGAAAACAATCACATAAAACGTCCTAATTAACTCACAACTTTTTTATTGCAAAAAAATCAATAAAATTTACAGCAATGAATGTGGTTAGGTATTAGAGGTATCTGAAGATCTAATTAACAATCTCCGGGATCAAGTGAATCGTCAGCTATACAGATGTTTACGAATTTCATTTTTATCCCCGTACGAATAGCATAGGAATATTTCCTCGAAAAATTTAAATGGAATGGAGCTCACTCTACTCCCAATCCTCACTAGCAATATCAATAAGTTGAAGAGCAAAACTCGTCAAACATTAGCAGAAGTAACTTTGAAAACACTATGGTTGCATTCCAGACCCGTCAAAATTTACCAATCCGAAACAATGATATCCAAATTGAAATATAAACTGAAACAATGAAATTGTTAAGATAGTTTCAAAACGAATCAAATTCAAATCAAACTATAAAACGGAAGTTAATTAAGTTTAATATTTGTAACAAATCAATTTGTTCACCATGTACATGAAACGTAATTCATTTATCTTATTTATTTATTAACAAATAGCACCTTTTTACAGAGTAGAACCAGGGCCTTCCTGATCTTAGCATTCAGAAAAAAATCAATAAAAATGAAATCAACAATAACACACGATATTATGAATATAAAATTTTCCGATTGGATTCGTATTAGGTACAATGATATAATTGACTATTTTCCTCTTCTGACTAATTGATGGAGGAATTGAAATTACCATACACATTAACTTTGCCATAGAAGAGATGTCAGTATAATTTTATCTTCCAATCGTGAGTGCAGTCAGTCACCAGTGTTTGTGTAACATTTGATCAGATTCATCTGAGTGACTGCATTCACGGAGTAGCTTTTCTACATCCAAGAGCATTGTTAGTAGTTAGATGCAGATGATTCAAGGAGCCCTTTCCTTTCTGACTGCTCTTTAAAAGTGACTGCTTTCTGAATGTGGCTAAAGCAGAAATAAAACCTCTCTGATAAAATAATTATATGGGTGGTGCTCACTGAATCTTCCATTTAAACTATATAATAAAATATTATACTTATATTATACTAGTCAAGAATTCATTACAACAATTTTGTAATTAAATTTCAAGATTAAAAAAAAATCCAAATTCAAATTAATTGGCTTTCAAACATTTCCGTTTCAAGTTCATACAATATACTTGAGAGCATATATTATTATTTTCCTACATGTAAATTCACAGAAGTACTACATAACATAATGAATATTAATATCTAAAACACAAGAAGTACACTGTAGCTGCAAAACAAACCCATAGCCATTCTACAAACTGTATTTTCCAGTACAAATATGAGTAAAAAACTGAAGATCGGAGGAACGCCATTGAGATAACAATCTATTGAATAATCACAATGTTCTCTCTTCTCCAGTAATTATTCTTCAACTCCGAATGACGATAACAGCAGAGACTAAAAAAAAACATGTTGGTACATAAATCTTTTACTCTTTTTAAACCAGCCAAAGATATCCAGGCCCTGGCTTTTATATAATATACTAAGTAACTGATTGCTAGTGTCGCTTTCTTGGTTATTCTTTCCTGGGCTAGGTTAGGTAGTTCCTTAACTGCTGACCAGGAAAGCTATGTGGGTAACTCACAACTCGTATCGATGTTTAGCTTCACAACTTCGTGGACATGACCCTCAATTAACCGATCATAAGTTGCTAATATTACCAACCTCGATGATTTCCAGGCTCAGATAAGACCTGTGCTAAACTCCGGCTCATCGACAGTAAGAAAAAAAAAGTGGGAGAGGTAGGAAGAGTAAGTATTTCGCATTTGACGACTTGAAGGTTTAAAGTATAATGTTTATGAAATATTGTATCTATTTCATATTTTCCAAAAAGAATCTTTACTAATTGTAATGCCTCAAGATATTTTAAAACTGATCTAAGTACACGACTACAAACTTGTAAGATTTGTAAATGATAGGAAATTAGAAAACTGTGATTTGTCAAATTTGCGTCATGCAATAACTTTTTTTCTAGTTTTCCACTATGGCTTCTGTGTAAATATTAGTTATATGATAAAACACTGAACATACAAAAGTCAATCTTTAATTCTGTGTTGATGGTACATGATCCTATCAAGTTGCCGATGGTACAACCACGAGAAACTGTACAAATATCTTTAAATCGAAGCACTGCAAGTAAAAAATGTCAACAAGAGTTTCGCAGGTGAAGTCTCATGCGTTTTCTAACTGAGGAGATTTTTCGTAATAGGCAAAAGGAGAAAATTACTGTTATCACCATAGAAGAAATAGGTATTGAATAACAATATATTCTTAGCGAAGATGTACGATGTAATTTGGAACATTATAGCACCAATAGAAGAACTCGTGAAATAATTATTGGTATTATTTATTCATCTTAATATTTTGTATTGATACATAGATATTGTATGAATGTTCTTCACCGTAAGAGTTCATCCCTAGTCGAATATTATTTCGACAAAATCATTAATTCAAATTTAAGCCTCACATAATTCAAATTTTGTACCTACATCCTTAGAAAAAAGATAACAGTACCAAATTTTTTCCAGACACTGTAAAAACGTTTCAGATAATAATTGCTATGCAGATTCATAGGCTATGTATATTATATACATGTTTAAAATAAATTGATAAATTATGCTAAATAGCATTAGAAGGTATGGCAGAATAACTTTATATTGGAGTTCTATTTTCGATGATTTTGATCAAACTTCTTTTGGGATGCTAAAAATAGTAACTATATATGTTTTGCTGAATTGCACATTCAACTTTTAGATAATATTACCATAGATAACTTATTATCTTTTATCATTAATTCCCAAGAATAAATTATTCTTGCTTTGGATATTCCCTTAATATCCCAGGAATATATCCTTTTTGCTCGGAATATTCCCTTAATATCCCAGGAATAAATCCTTTTTGCTCGGAAAATTCCCTTAATATCCCAGGAATAAATCCTTTTTGCTTGGAATATTCCCTTAATATCCCAGGAATAAATCCTTTTTGCTCGGAATATTCCCTTAATATCCCAGGAATAAATCCTTTTTGCTCGGAATATTCCCTAAATATCTCAGGAATAAATCCTTTTTGCTTGGAATATTCCCTTAATATCCCAGGAATAAATCCTTTTTGCTCGGAATATTCCCTTAATATCCCAGGAATAAATCCTTTTTGCTCGGAATATTCTTTAAATATCCCAGGAATAAATCCTTTTTGCTCGGAAAATTCCCTTAATATCCCAGGAATATATCCTTCATGCTCGGGATATTCCCTAAATATCCCAGGAATAATTCCTTCCTGTTTGCGATATTCAAAAATATTGTCATTTAAAACAAAACAAAAAATCGTCTAGCTATGACCAGCTACTATAACAAACTATTCCAACCAACTATCACTAGCAACATAATCATGTAGGAACGATTACAGTAACTACGAATCAGATCAATGTCTTGCTATCCCATGGATGAATAAATTAGGAATTTTTAGCTATTTTCTGGCACGCAGGGACCATTTAGAAGCAATCAGCACATTTTTAGGAACTGTAATGACACTGATATACAATTATACATGAAGGTCGTAGAGGTGCAGATTGAAATGAATGTTCATGTTACAACTGAATGATTGTCTTCTCAGTTTTATGGCACCCAAGGTTGGTTCGACCATTAGGGTTGCCTCTTCGAATCTGGGTTACAAGATCAGAGGGTTACACGTTTCTATTTTTTTACCAGCTGCTTATGGTAGCGTTAATGTATCGACTGAATTGGTCAGATTTTTTTTATATAGAGTTGTTTAATATTGAAGAAACAGTGAGAGATTGTTAGGTTTGAGCCATGGTAGAATAGGAAGATTAAATCTTCCAAAGCCCCACCACAATTTTTTCGCTTAATCTTCTGTGGCCCCACCATAACTTTCTCCCTTAATCTTCTGTGGCCCCACCATAACTTTCTCTCTCAATCTTCTATGGCCCCACCATAACTTTCTCTCAATCCTCTATGGCCCCCCTATAACTTACTCCCTTAATCTTCTATAGCCCTACAATACCTTTCTCGCTGTCATTTTCGTGTCTCTAATTATTCTGTAATATTGGACATACCCAATCTACATTTCAATACCCAATATCTCACACACTACATGCTAATAATTCATAAACTTCTTAACTAATATCTATTAGTCAAGATAGTGTCAATCAGCACTAGTCTCATTAGTCCTGAGAGCTGCTCTCTTCAAAACTAATTATTAGTTCCAGTCTATACAGTGAATTGCAAGAAACAGATCCAACCCTTTGGTATCATGCGCAAATCAGGGACTTTATTGTGTTTTTTTGAGATTTATTTAGTCTCTTGAAAATATTTTTTGTTATAAAAATGGTATCTTATGAATATAGAAAAACAAAAATATTTTTCCTTGTTGAAAATCTATTTTTTTTAATTATTGATAACTTTTTTCTCTTTTAATTAAAATAGATTATTGTCTTCATCTTCTTTTACTTCAATAGCGTAAAATGAAAAGGCCTACATGAAAATAGTTCCTAAAGGGAAAAGGCCTAACATGAAAAAGTTTAAAATATGAAAAATCCTAACTTAATTGAATGTATCTTTATCTTTATATAAAAATGTGAAATAGCTTTCACCATCTTTAATTGAAAATGATAATTCATTTTTGTTCGACGCTTTCCAATCAGGGATTTTAATAGACTATTTTTTCTCTCCGACGATAAATAATTTAACGATTATTCAATCGTTTTAATCGTAAATTAAAAATACCTCTTCTGTCTCATTTCCTAACAAAAATAACGGACGATAATGTCCGAAAGGATTTTTTATTTATTAAGTAAAGTAAAACTCCTGAGTTATGAAGTACTGGAGTAATGGAGGACCTGAGTTATGAAATGCACCTGAGTTATGAAGTACTGGAAAAATGAAGGACCTGAGTTATGAAATGCACCTGAGTTATGAAATATTTTCTATGTATATATTATAGAAAACGATATACGGCATGAATTTTGTTATAGTTATCCCTTTCTCGGAGATTTGAATCATAGAAAACTATCAGTGTCCCTGAGTTATGAAGTAACCAATTCTTCATAACTCATGGGTTTCACTGTACGATGAAGCATCGAAATTCATCTATAATAAATAACTCCCAATTAAAATTTTCAATAGGGAACAAGATAGATATATTACATGACTGAAAATACCTTCAAAAAAATCGAACTGCAGACGCTCGCTCCATCTGGCTGGACTGTTGGTGAAAATCATATATTATCTACCAAACACATCAGCAATTATTATTTTTGTGATAATAGTGTTTTATTGTTTAGTTCACGAGGAGAACATCTTTGAATTACATACTGTGGTGACAGCAGAGTCTAAGATTTCAGGTGATAGGAAATGTAAAGGTAAACATAGCCATGGATAAATTGGCATCTACGGGCCGAGTTCTGATTACAGTGTCCGGTAAGTGTTTTGGAAATGCTATAGGGCGGCAACCGCTTCAACAACTCCATATTCAATATAGGAACTTGATTAAATATGAGCCATCAAATATCACGAAGAGGTTACGACATGGGAACTCTCTACAGATATGAAGCTAGGGTGTTTTGGGAGGTTTCCGTAAGTGCTTATTGAGAAAATCTGTATGTGTATTATTAATACAAGTTCTATAATATGTAATAAGAAGACATTTGTATCATATGTTTAAAAAAGGTGGTTGGAAAATGAATAAAATTAAAAATTACGTTGGAAATAATATTTCATAATTTTTTTATTCAGGAAACAAAAATTCTCATTCTTCCATTTACTTTCTTTAACCGTTTTTTTCTTTACCATTTTTTTCTTTGAATATTTTATTTTCTTTAATATTTTTTCTTCAACATTTTTTCTTCAACATTTTTTTCTTTGATATTTTTTTCCTTTTATATTTTTTTTATTCAAATTTTTTTTTCGCTACCATTTTTTTCTTTAACATTTTTTTTCTTTAACATTTTTCTTCTACATCATCTTCTACATTTTCTTCTTCATCATCTTCTACATTTTCTTCTACATCATCTTCTACATTTTCTTCTTCATCATCTTCTACATTTTCTTCTACATCATCTTCTACATTTTCTTCTACATCATCTTCTACATTTTCTTCTATTTTTCTCCTACAACGGTTGTTCAACACAAAATGAAAACAGGAATAAAATTCATTTTCTGATTTGAAGTTAAATAAAACCATCGTAATTCTAGAATTTTATTTATTCTGAGATAAATTATTCAATAATTTTTTTGTTTTAAATTCGATTCCATAACACTCTGCATGTTAATCTCACCATTTAAAATGATTTTTATCATGTCGATGTATAAACCAACACAATCGCTCTATAATTATGCTGCTTGCTCTCCAAGCTTTTTCGTGTTCTGCCACATAATGAATCATGGCATGGAATATTTCAATGAAAAGACCATATAATCATCATCTCTTCATGGAGAAAATCAACAGCATGATCTAACTGTGTTATTTTTTCTTCTCCAGATCATAGCCATAGATAGGGAATAAGTCAGTATTTATTTCAATTAAATGCCTATTTATACGATTTGTGGGAAAATATCGTACTAAAAAAAAATCGTACTAAAGAAGGGTGAGTTTCGATTTATCGGACGGTTTTACTTTTCCGATTTAATTGGAATAAAATATATAACTGAATTATCATAATAATTATATTTTAATTGATATAATTGATGTTCAACCGTCCGATAACTTGGATTTTACCCAATTAAGAAATGAACAGTATAAAAGAATGAAAAAAATAAATTAAATTGTCTTTATAATTTGTTTATTTAATTTATGAATAATAGATTGTGGCTCAGATCTAATTAACTGAAACTTCTTAGAAGATCCAGATGGGACTTAATCATAATCTTCTATTCTTAATCTTCTATTAATCTTCTTCTTCTTAATCTTCTACATCATAACTTTTCTTGTATTTATTTGTAAATCTTGTTTTCTAGTCTATGAAAACATAGAAACATAATTTAGAGGGCCCGACTTAATCTTCTATGATCCCACTATAGTCACTCTTAGGAGTTATAACTTGGTATTAACATTTGTATTGAGTAAATTAGTGTTTTTTACATTGCATTTATGAACAAGTAAAGTTTAAGAACTATTATAATATTTTAAGTTGGGTTCCCTTTGACGAATTAAACTAACCATAATTTTAAAGTTATAGGTTCCATTTTTTTATAGTTGCCTAGCTTTCAGGATAACGTTGCCTTTATTTACTAGCATATAAAAATTCATTTATCTATCATATACAATTTGTTTTCAATAGGAAAATATTGTCTTTATATAGAAAATACCGGTTTAGACTTTATAAATTACAGGGTGGACGTATTTTTGGAAAAATATAAAGATTAACATAACAATTAATTTCAACTGGGAGTACTTTGAAACGTACGATAGTTGTTATTTCGATGGGTGTTCTTCACCGTAGTTATGTATGTGTATGTGATTGTGTCAGTTGATTTATTCTCTTTAGTTTCGAATGGGAGTTTCATGTTTTTGCTCAATGTTTATGCAACAATGTTTGCGTTCTTCAAATTTGGACCTAGTTGGGAAAGTGCAAACGATTTATGTTTTGATAGCATTCAAAATCAATTTATAACTGCAGATAAAGTGGTTCCCAGTTGTATTTATGCAAAAACATGTTCTATTTTTACTGTATATTTAATCTGAATGGTTTCATTATATATGGTAAAATAGCGGATTTGGGTCTCCATATCTGAACATTATTGATTCATTCATGTTTTACTATTGTAACAAAATTTATGGTTGCGTAATTTGAACTTCTATGAAATTTGGTGATAAAAAAATTACAGTTGAAACTGGCTGTGAATTTATATATATTCTGAATATATGTTTCCAATTCTTGTCTATGTACATATAATTGATCTAGAGAATATTTATAATTACATATATGATTATTTGAATAAGAACTATTATGTTTAAAAATTATTTTTTTGGGTTCGAGAAAAAAAGGAAATGATGAATTAAACCACATGTAAATACATAAAGAAATTAAAATTTTCTATGTGTGTGTTCTAGCACCATTTGGGTAGTGATTGGTGAAATTTCTTCCTTTCCTTGATAAAATAATGCCATCTATTGATAATTCGCTTATGTTTAGTTTATGCTTATGATTATTATACATACATGGGAATGAAATTTTAGTGGGGCCTTAGAAGATTGAGAGTAGAAAGAAAATTATAGAATTTTTTTAATCCTTTTTTTAAGTATCCAATATCGGAAATAAAATTTATTATTATTATTAAAAAAATACAAATCGAAAATTATTTTTCAAAAAATCTCAAATAATAATATTTAATGGGCCACTGGAGATAGATAGGAGAAAGCCCCACCATAATCTTCTCTGGGCCCACCATAACCTTCCCTCCTGTAAATACCGCGACTGTAAGAAATGGCATAAAATTGTTGGCAACTTCTGATACTGTTTACAGATAATGACATTACGGCAAGAATTCGCGACAGAGACAATCACGTTTCTCTAATGCACTGCTGTCATTAAACCCACTGACAATCTACAACTAAATATATATTTCTCGGCTGCCTAATCCTACAGGATGCTTAATCCCAATTGTGGCTGGCGACGCTAATTACAAAGGACTTTGAAGAGGATTCGTGCCGTAAGATGAGATCTGAAACTAGAGAGGATGCTGGTACGGGGAACACGATTTAAAACTGGCAGTGGTTGGTCCTAACTATTTTTATCCATTAGTTGATTTATGGTGGGGCTATAGAATATTAAGAGGGGTATTTTATGGTGGGGCCATAGAAGATTAAGAGGGATATTTTATGGTGGGCCATAGAAGATTAAGAGGGGTATTTTATGGTGGGCCATAGAAGATTAAGAGGAGTATTCTATGGTGGGGCCATAGAAGATTAAGAGGGGTATTTTATAGTGGGGCCATAGAAGATTAGGTAGGATCCTCTTCATTTTCTATGAACGTAGATTTCTGGTTTAATTGTTTTTGAAAATAATGTAGTATTGGTTAAAATTATTATGTGTCCAAAAATCGTTTTATCTATTAACGAATTTATTTGATTTCAAATAAACTACTAAATAAGAATTATATAAATACAGTGGAACTCCTCTATAATGAAAACCTGTATATTGAAAGTAGAGTCCTTAGTAAGGAAATAAGCTGTATAGTGAACATATTTCGTTTAGTCTGCCATTAATGGGCATTACTCTAGAAAATTGGTTCACTATAGAGGTTCTTTCCTTGTTCATGACACTACATTCACTATAGAAGATTTCATTATACAGGCAGGCCTCGCTTTAAGTACAACTCACTTTAGTAAAAGTGGTTCTTATTTCGAGTCATGTTTCGAAATAAGAACCGTTCGTAGACATATAAAACGGGGACAATTTTTTGTGATTATTTCACGGTAACTAAAAAAAACATCAAAATCATAATCCAGATGAGGTTATTAGAAGCAATTGGTTCAGAAATTCAACATGTCCTATTTAAGGGTAAGTTCCGTGTTATCGCACGGTTCCATATTTTCGAACACGTGAAAATCTTTATATGATAATCATTATTTAACTTTTATTTCAATTGGTATCCATGCTACCAATTAGAATAGAAGTTAAATAATAATTATAATATTTTCTTTTCTGACGTGTCTTAAATTGTAGAACCAACCAATAACTTGGAACTTAGTACCCTACTACCAAAAATATTTCATAGAGCATAAAATTGCGGTTTGAAATGTAGCATAATTATTATGGAAGTCTAAGTATCTATTAATTACTCCCCTATACTGAGTGAGAGTTAAGCTGTGGATGGATTTTAAAACATTTAATAAATGCACGACTTTAAACTTTTTCATCACAGTCACAAACAATGAAAGACTGCCTATTATTATTAATATGGTTATATACATAGTACTCTAATAACTCTAAAACAAAATTTCTTTCTATAACTCATAGAAAATGATATATATAATCAAGGAGTGACAATTATAAATTTCTTGTTACTTTTATTCGCTTTAGTTACCCAAGGTAACTAAACTGAGTCGTGATTTGGTAACTAAAGCGGGGGATGCCGGATGCCTGTAGAAGAGTTCAATATCGCACATGTACAATGGTAGATGTAAATTGTACAAAACATATTATAGCATATATTATGTTAATTATATAGCTTTTATTACAGCAATCCAAATCCGTATATATACTATAAATAGCATATACAGTATACACAGTATATAGCATTATGTATATGTGTGTGGCTGTGATAAATCGTACTAAATCTAAAAGCGTCTTATATAATATATAAAAGAAACATATATTATGTTAATTCTATAGCTTTTATTACAGTATTACACCATATAAATATACTATTAAAAACATACACTATATAAAGTATTATATACATGTGTGGCTGTGATAAACTGCAGTAAATCTAAAAGCGTTTACAGCCATCCAGGCAGTGTCACCATTCCTGACATAAAGTGGCTTCTGATCGTTAAATTGGAGGAGTGGGAAGACTGTGCGGGTGATAAAATATATTTTGGCCTCGTAAAACCACTGTGGTGGTCATAAAATTATTTCGACTGCTTCTGATGTCAAAAGGGAAATTCTACAGGAAATCTTCATAAAATATTGTGCCACGCACTTATTAGTAAGTGATGGGGAAAATTCCCCGATAAACTCTTTTGTATTGAAAGGTTGTATACGTGTTTATACTATATTTATGTATATTACATACCATAATTCGAATTTTTGTCACTTCGACATACTCTTTATTTTTTATAGGTACGGTAGTGGACAAAATATAAGGGTAGGCAAGAACAAGTTATCTAAATCTTCAATTTAAACACAACACACATTCATAAAATTTTGCACGTATTTTCATATAGAGATCATATGTATCCGTATGAAATTTCAAAGCATTTGGACAAATATTCTAGCATTAGTTCCATATTTTACTTCAAACAATAAATTTTGCTCTGGTCAAAAATTAAGGGTAGCCATCATAAACTTTGAAATATTCCCGGGTATTGGCAATTAACCTAATACTTTGTGAATAATAATTATTTGTTTTATCACTTCAATACATCTTCTTCCACAGAATTCTACTAATTTTGCTTAAAATGAAGGAGTTATCCATCTTCTATTCATCCTTCAGAAATGTCCACAATTTTTCCACCTTTATTGAGTTTCTTCTCTAAGTACAGTCTTCAATTGTCGTTGCGAGAGATTTCTATTTCCATATGAAGATCCAAAACGATTGTGCAACATATTGTGGCTCAACATAAACAGTATGGAGTTGTTGATTCCAAACCAAAGAATGGTAGACTTCCCAAAGCATTGCCAAGAGAAGATCATGCAAGTCTTCAAAGTAGCTTGCAAGGTAGTTTCAACACTTCTGGTCAAATTTTTCGTGAGATAGATGTCATGTCTGGTGGTACGGTGTCCCAGTCTACTTTTTCGCTTCGACTTCAGCAAGCTAGCTTGTAATGATTTGTACCTGCATCGAAGCTTTTAATCTCAAAAAAGAAACTTAAAGTGTTACTTGTGTTTTGCCATGAGTATGTCGTTTGGTCGATTGATCATTGGTCGAAAGTACATTCTATAGTGATGATGAAAGAAAATTAGATATCTTCTGTTCCCAAGAGGAAAGTACGAATTAAACGTAAAGTAGTGCAACTGTTAACTCTGAACTGCGTCGAGAAAACAGTTAATTCTGGAGGTGGTAGTTTGATGGTTTGGGATATCATTTCTTCCTTTGGACATGGTCCCATTGTTCGTCTACGAGGAGAAGTTATTGCAGAAAACAGCTCTTTCGTCAACATACTCTCCCCTATCAACAAGCAGCTGACCCTCAACCACAGAGTTTTAAGCAGGACAACGTACCCTACTACTCAGATAAAAAAAGTTACGACTCTATTAGAAGATGAAGAAATTGCTCTAATGAGCTGGCTTTCACATCGAATTGAGATACTAATTGGATAATAATTGAAGACTGAATTCATAGAAGAAGCACAACAAATGTGGAAGAATTGTGGACATTTCTGGAGGATGAATAGAAGATGGATAACTCCTTCATTTTGAGCAAAATTAGTAGAATTTTGTGGTTAAAGATGTAATGAAGCGATATAGGAAAGAATTATTCTCAAATTATTAAGTTATTTCCCAATATCCGCGAATATTTCAAAGTTTATGATGGCTACCCTTATCTTTTGTCCAGAGCAAAATTTAATGTTTGAAGTAAAATATGGAACAATTGCTAGAATATTTGTCCAAATGCTTTGAAATTTCATACGAATACGTATGAGTTCTATATAAAAATACTTGTAAAATTTCAATAATGTGTGTTTTGTACTTTTTATGAAATTAAGGATTTAGATAACTTGTTCTTGCCTACCTTTATATTTTGTCCACTACTGTAAATGTACAAAAAGTACAGTAGAACTTCTCTATGATGAAATCCTGTATAGTGACTGTAGAGTAAGGAAGTAGCCTCTATAGTGCACAAATTTTCTTTATTCTGCCAAAAACGGATCATTGGTTTTAGAAACTTTCATGGCATACTAAAGAAAATTCGTTCATTTTAGAGGCTACTTACTATAGAGGAATTCATTACAGATAGAGGATCCATCTATACTACCTAATTTTCAGAAAGTATAACACTAATATTTACAATAACACCCTCTTCATTATGCATGTGAAAAAACAGATAATATCATCGTATAAATAAAATATATAAAGCACCACTTACTCAAACCTGTTTTCATTGTGCCCCAGATTATCACGTTCAACTTCACGTCACTCTCTGCATACGAAAGGATGTCTCCACCATCTTATAAATCCTTCGCTCCTGCACTATTATGGACTTCGATCAATCTATCTGAAATATTAAATTACTTCTACTCACTCGGTTTTTCACGGTCTGTGGCTACACCGAAGATTAGGACATAAAAATGCAAGTCAGACTCTATAGAATTTGTCACAAGCATCTGCTGTTCAGGCTGCTCTATACCAAGGAAAAATTGTATATAATTCACGTATCGTCAGATATTTTCATTAACAGTGAATATTGATCGAATCTTTAATCTAAAACATCATAGTTTTAGGCATTATATTCGTTGTTTTTCGTCGGATAAGTCCAAAGGGAGATGATGGACGATGAGTGAATCATATTTGAGATTAATTACGATTGTGATTTTTCGGCCATTAATCGGTTCTATGTATTATTCCATTTTTTTTAATCCCTGTTGAGTTAATAAATTTGAACATATTTTTAAAATATTTAAAAAAAAATTACTCAAATTTTTTCATTTCATCGATATAGATCGAGAAATTACATCAACCATTATACTTAACTATATTCCATTTTATATATCTTTATTTATACGAAAATTACTGCTAATAATATATAAGTTTCAAACAGGCCATATAACTTAATTAATTATTTAACCAAATAAAAAAGAGGTTTAATTTAAGAATTATAACTCATTAGATTTGCTAAAAAAAATCTAACATTTGCAGTTAATATTTATACTCATTTGGGTTGTGACAATATGCTTTATAAATCATAGATCTTATGAATATCACAGACGAAATGAAATGGTATCGAATACTATATACCGCTGGTGTAGAACCATTCAATACTCTTTAATTCTCTCCGTCTATAATATTCTCTATAATTTATAAAGCATATTGTCACTAGAGTTGTGACAATATGCTTTATAAATCATAGATCTTAAGAATATCACAGACGAAATGAAATGGTATCGAATACTATATACCGCTGGTGTAAAACCATTCAATACTCTTTAATTCTCTCCGTCTATAATAATTTCAGGATCCATGAATTTAAAAGCATATTGTCACAACATACATAACAAACAACCAAATTCACATTTCCCCAAACCTTACAAGTGTCAGACAAGGTGATTCACGGCAATAAAATATAGCTGTGATACATTAGACGACCACATAAATCTGTCTCTTTTCCTACGACAATAATCCTACAGCATAAAGAGCAACATATAGAAAGGTATGCCTTCATAGAAGTACGGAAAAAGTGCGATATTTCAGCAGTGACAGTGATGGATCGTATCGGCGATACGCGCAAAATAACTCAATATACACCAACGAAAGTATCGAGCGATGTAAGAAAAATAGGATAGCGGGAGAGCTTATAGATAATCTGGAGTATCATGGATACAGTCTGAATAACATAAAAAGGTAAAAATAGTACAGTAGAGCTCATCTAGAATGATATCTTGTATAGTGAATTTATAGTCCTCTATAAGGAAATAGCCTCTATAGTGAACAAATTTTCTTTAGTTTGTTATGAAATAGTCATCAGTTTTTTTATGGTAAATTACAGAAAAAATTTTCACTATAGAGGCTACTTCCTTACTCAAGACTCCGCATTCACTATAGAGGATTTCAATAATAAATAAATAGAGAAGTATGCCAAGTACAATATTGGAACATCCGAAAATATTATGAGTGACGTCACACAAAATATTTTCCATTTCTTTTTAAATAAAAATTGTGCTATCATGGAAATTAACTTATATAAAATTGTTTTTTTTATCACGTTTTACACTCTATTCACTTATAATATTCACCTAATAATACTTATAATATTTGAGAGTACTCTGTGTGACGTCATTTGTTTACATCGTTTCTGAAGAACGGATCAAGTTCACCGTCAATGAATTCGAAACTTAGTATACTTACATACTACTATGGTTCTAGTGTACAGTACCAGTTGTTTAACCATTAGGAATTCAATTAATATAATGGTCTTAGGGTTATATTTAAATACAAGTACGTTACATCAATACATACATACTGATTCAAACAAAGTATTTTTTTTTCATGTAAAAATGATTCATTAAATCACAGATAAGCTATAGTTGCAAAAACTCACGAAACTTATTAAAAGGCTTGAAATTTGAAAAGAATTTTTTTCATCAAAAAACAAAAATATTATAGAGTATTTCAGAGCAGAGATTATGGTGGAGTATTCCACTATTAGGACTGAACAATCATCTATCTCCAACGTCATGTATTCCACTCTGGCAGTCTTGCTACAATTCTCTAACTTTCTTCCTTATAAAACAGCTACATCCGCAGAGATACGAGTATATACGTAGGTCCGAAACAGCGAAGAAAATCAAGTGATGGCTTTTATTAAGTCTAATTTCTGCGAGATGCTCCTAATGACCAGTGGTGTTGGCAATTAACTATGCCTGAACTAATCACGCGTACACGACAAATAATAAAAAAATACAGAATAATTCCGTAGCTAGAAAGGCAATAATATCCAGCAGGGTGAATGTACACAGTGATACAGATGGTAGAACTGGATCGTAATTATACTGGCTTGGACATTGCATAGTCTGTACTCTTTCGACTTTATTTATATATACAAGATAATAAAGTTATTCCGTACGGAATACCTAGGAGCAAATTATAACACTGGTTTTATCTGAATGAATATTCCCATCTGAATTAAATTTTGCAAGCATAACAAAATATCTAAAACTTTATTACAAAATAGTACTTAAAAATTTGAGTTATAATATTATTCCACTATAAAATATTTAAATTGAATATATTTTTTAAAAAAGTTATCAAGTTATTAAATATTAAATCAATTAATTCTAGGTATTATGGCAATAGCGAAATTTTATTAATCCAAGACTTTATAAATTTTTATTATATAAATATTGTTTTCTGGAAACGTGTCTTTTTTCATCAGATTCTAGGGTTATTTTCTAGTTGGTAATTTTTTCTACGTTCTCTAGTTCCAAAATGGCTGTCATAAGTCATTGCATCAGTTCAGCTTCTGCCAGATATTAATTGAAATGACCTTCTTAACCAGAAAGCACTGACTCCTAACTTTTCCATCGATCATTCCGTTCAAATTGTCAACATCGAACACTATTCCTACCTCGCAGTGACCGTCTGATTCAGGAGCGTCAGCATATTTTGCTAAATCAGTTCGTGTTATCTATCCACACCGTGACCAATCAACGGTTAATTGTATCGGTCGGAATAGTCGAAGGATTGGTCATTTTGTAGATTCTTTTTTACTGGAGAGACAATTTGTACGATTCGAGTACCTTTCATTTTTTACCAATTTTAGGACTTTTGCTTACGGATTTTTATATCTTGAATGATAACTAAATGAGTGAAAGTTAAACCTAGTGAAACTGAACCCAAATTTAAACCTAGTGAAACCCAAATTTTAAGCATAGTGAAAACCAAACTTAGAACCTAGTTAAACCCAACATTTAAACATAGTGAGATCCAAATTTTAAACCTAGTGAAGTATTTAAACCTAATGACACCCAACACAAACAGTAATCTTTGAATTTATCTGGTAAACTGTATAACTTGAATACAAATATTTACTTCACCGAGCCTAATCCCAAAATAAGTGTACCGACTTTTTTGCTAGGTTCTTATTGTAGTCAATCTTAGCCTTTTACTTTTCCAAAGTCACTTCAGACAAACTCAATGAATTAGAGACATTAATAAGATGTTGCCGAGACCTGATATCTTAAGTGTTGACGCTAATGCAGACTTTACTGGACACAACGCAAACAACTATTGAATTAGTCCGCTAAATTATACCTTATCCAGTACCCTAATTATTTGACGGGGGGAAAAACAGTATATTTAATTTCTAATGATTCGATTTAGGAATTATATACTAAATTCAATCCGTAACATTGACATCTCAATATTTGGATAGGTTTATTACTGTTATTTCTTCTCGATCTGTTCAACGAAAGCTATGTTTGGTCATGATGTCCGTAATTGCAATACTTTTAACCCTTTACAACGTTATAAGACATATATGTCCCCTATCCAGTGATGTTTATTGCATAGATTTTTCCTTTTTGAGATATATTGATTAAACAACCAGATAAACTTTTTCATACAAAATTAGAGCATACGCTTATAGGTACAATAGTTTTTTAGTTAGTTTTTTTTTTTTCAAGGAGAAAGGGGGTTAAGATTTTTTCCTTTCGGATCGGAATCTATTTGGGTGAATTGAAATATACGAATTTCGAATATTTAAATAAATATAGAAAAATATTAAGGATGAAATTGATTTATAAAAAACTGTTTTTTTTTTTGGAAAATGGAATAATTAAACACAAATTTCCAATTAATCACCTATGCCCCATAGGTAATTAGATTTCATGAGAAAATTTATTGAATATTGTAGTTCAATGAATATAAATCAATTAAATTCAAGATTATCATGAAATAGAAATTATCAGGTAAATCACATTCAAAACTTTTCCAGTGGACAAAATTTTCATATTAATTTTTTTGAAGAAAAAAGAAGGTACATAATGTGATATAAATACAATATAATTATCAAAATAGTCAAAAATTCACGATAGAAAGCAGACAGTATCTGCTTTTTTTCCACTATAGAGGACTTCACCTTTATAATGAAGTCCTCTATAGTGAATGTAAAGTCCTGAGCAAGATAACCACCCTGTATAGTGAACAAACTTTACAATCGTTTTCTAACACTGATAGCTATTTTATGGCAAACAAATGGAAGTTTCTCAACTATACCGGGTAGTTCTCTTACTCAAGACTCTACATTCACTATAGCGGACTCTACAGAACTTAATCTTCCCAATGAACTACATTTAATTTCGAAAGGGAGCGTGAGTGGGTATTTCCAATGTACGTACGTACACACAGACATCAATCACCATCTCTAATTATGGCACCGACCACTCTTTTAATTAATTGAATTGTACTGGAATCACGACTGGAAGAACTCACTTCAGAACATTCTGCTCCAGACTTCACCGAGATGATGAAACAGATCTGAAAATGAGTTAAAAAGGCGGGATTGTAAAGTTACATTATTTCTTTATTGGTTCCATTATATTTCAGCATGTTTTTCTGTGTAATTTTCTTTAAAAAATTAACATAAAGTACAATTTGTTCTACAAAAGAGTTTGAAGTTAAATTAAAAAAGGGGATAGTAAAATTCTATAATTTAGTGATATATTGGAACAATTATTTTTAGAATGTTTTTATTTTCAATTATCTTTAAAAGAAATCAAAAAATCCGATTTATTAATCAAAAGAGTTTAAAATGAAGGTTGGAATTTATAAATCATTATTGGTACAATTTTTCAATATATATTATCATGTTTTTCTAATTAATATTTGCACCTATTTTCCATGTTAATATGATTTTAGGTGTAATAAAAATATAACGCTACATGCCACATATAGAAAGTTATAGGGGGGTCATAGTAGATTAAGTAGGGCCCCTCATAATCTTCTATGGCCCCACCATAACCATTTCTCTCTCTGCGAAAGTGTTACTTTCATTGCATTTCAGAAGAATGTTCCAGTAAAGTTTTACAAAAAGATCGACATGAGAATTTCCCGATAATATTAGTGGCGCGAAAGAGGATATAGCTACAGTACTAATTTTAGTAAGCTCAGTATAGATAGCAGGTTTGACCGATGAAGGCTAATATAGCTGTTAACACGCTCTAGCATCTCGCTGATGAACTAGCAGATAGGACCGCGGTCGCCTTTAAGTTCTTTTTCTACACTCACTTTGAATGGCTTGATGGACGCGTTTGAGCTGATTTAAAAGACTGCCATTGATTGACTGCGAGCAATGAAGGATGGCCAATATATCACGGTGAAATAATTTATTAATTTGGTCTTTTGAAGTCTGTAGGTATCGGATATGCGATCTGGTATGAGAATTTATAGTCTATTGATGAGGTGCCTTGAGGTCTTCTTTCATGAGTACAACTTACGACACTCCGTGAAATTTGAAAGAGTACCTATATATAATGAAAGCGATTATTATGCACTAGAAAGCGTTATCTAATAACATCAAAATGTAAATTTGATTTATAGTTTACGTGCTATACTGTATCCTTCTTGCTTTTAATTGAAAAAAATGATTTTTTTTACAAATATGGTGATTTAAAGAAATTTTTTGTCGTATTTGAAAAAAATTGTTTACCTTTTTAAATTTGAATCATTTTAAAAATGTATTCTTTACTTTTGTCATTAGAGTTTATACAAAAAATCCAATTCAAAAAACATTAAAATCCTCTGCCACTTCATTCCCTAAATCTCAACATAATAATATGTATAGAACTGATTCGTTGCTCAAGATTTCACAACTAATAACCAAGAGATAGCATCGGAACTGCTGACTTGTCTCACTATTCTAAACGCCAAAGGGCCGTACACACGTAGGTTTTTTTTCAGTCTTTCCACCAGACTTTTTGCTAAGCTCCTCCTACTTTTTCCATGAGAATATAAGAAAAAACGATATAATTAATATTTATTTGAGTTGGTATCCATGATACCTAGCTGTAGGTATCAACTATAATAAATAATTATTATATCCCATTTTCTTATATTCCCGTGGAAAAAGTAGGAGGAGCTTAGCAAAAACTCTGGTGGAAAGACTGAAAAAACCTACGTGTGCACGGCCCTTTACACTATAACTCAAATCATTGAGCAGGCCAGCCTTTAATACAATATAAGACTATCTGGAAAGCTTGAATTCCATGAAAGAATACTTAGCGCCTTGGTTCTCCATTATATTTAAGATGTTGCGTGCAGCAATATGCCAAAAGATTAACACGAAACCACTAGTATGCACTAGCTAGGTGTGATTTCTAACACCTAGCTAGTAGATAACAGTCAGCCTATTGGCAAGTGAACACCCTTTGACGTGAGATAAATTATACCTATTGTCTAGTGAAAAGGTCAATCTCCAGAGACTATCCATGTTTCAGAGTGTGGCAGTTGAAGTCGTTTAATTATTGGCATTCGTAATAAATTTAGGGTTGAGCACAATATGCTTTTGAAATCATAGAGAATATTATAGACGGAGAGAATTAAAGAGTATTGAATGGTTCTGCACCTGCGGTATGTAGTATTCGATTCCATTTCATTTCGTCTGTGATATTCTTAAGATCTATGCTTGTAAAAGCATATTGTCACAACCCAGTGGTAATAAAATAAATATTCAAACATAGTTTTCTATTACGGTATAATCAACATTTTGAATATTCATCTTGGTTTGAAATATTTGGCTTTAAAGATTTTGAATTCTTTTAACATTTGCCACATTATGAAATCTGATTATTTTCGAATGTTCCAAATTTGTCCAGACCAAATTTTAAAATATCTACAAGCATTACAATTAATAAATTTTCTTTTATAAATCATTAAACTGTTAAATAGTCATTACGACATGTTTCTTCAACTGTACTTGAAGGGATCATGGGTATATTCTCTGGCTATCTGATTCCATGTCACAGGATATTCATTCCAAAGCGATATCCACGTAATATTCTATAGTGATATTCTCGCGTCCTAGCCTGACGTTATCGCTGACGTTATCGACAATTAAGGGGGAAAAGTGGGCGGTTGGAATATCTAAATATTAGATTTAAATCGAAATAATTTCTAAATGATAAAGAAGATTTATCACGATGTGGTTGGTCCCATGCTCCTTAATATATATGCAATTTTTAGATATTTATGTGTTGTATTGAAATAGTAATTTAGGAAAGAATTTAATACGTAAAAAATAAAAATAATCGAATTATGAAAAATAATTGAAGTATAAAAAATAATTGAAATATAAAAATATAATTGAAATATAAAAAATAGTTGAAATATAAAAAATAGTTGAAATATAAAAAATAATTGAAATATAAAAAATAATAGATATATAAAATATCATTGAAACTTAAAAAATGATTGAAACTTGAAAAATAAAAGAGATATGAAAAATGATACGAATATAGAAAATAATTAAAATTTAAAAAATGATTGAAATATCATTAAAATTATGATAAATATTTTTTTCAACATTTGAAAATCAGAATCTAAAATATTGAATAAAACATACTGGTTTAAAATTTATACTGTATTTATTTATTTCTAAACTAGAGCTTTTTCAAGTTAAATTTGAATTTCTTTGAAAACCAAAATAAATGCAAATTGATAGAAATATACTATAAATTACAAAATATTGAAGCTATATTAAATAAACTTATTTTTAACTGTGAAATAGCTATTGTATGATTATAATAAATTAAATAGTGGTAAGAATACCTCCTTTAAATTACCTAAAATATAATTAAAATTATTGTAAAGATCAAGAACCGGCCGATCACTTGGTCTAAAGAATAAAAAATAAGAAATCAAGTTACCTGAACGGCAAGCTAGTTTCCCATTAAAAGTTCCATCAACTTCCAATTAGCCTATATAATGTCAATGTAAAAGAAACCCGTTAAAATAAGATTAGCTGAAAGCGGCGTAGCACATGCATGCATTCCCACGATATCTTCTACTTAAAATTATCATTGCATCTTGAATTAAAAGTAATTTAAGACATAATGACCAATCAATTGGGTCCCGGTCATCTGTGCTCATTTTACGGTCCAGTAAGCAACGTTTTCACGATTGCCGTTCAATCATCAAGATGTATGGTTCAGGGGATAAGGAACCCGGTCGGTCCCCTGTGCAGGATTTGAATAAAACTCTCATCAGTTTCTTGTTATAGAAGTTTGTTAGCGCAATCATTAATCAGTCGACAATTTCATGGCTTTCGACCACACTGCTGCGATTCGGTGGGTTGGGATTGAAAGATCGTTCTTTTCGAATGAGGTGCGTATCGTTAAACCCAGTGCGAAACTTTATGGTGGGTCATTGAAGATTTTGAAAGGCTTTAATGTTTCACGTTTCTGATTAAAATACGAATTGTGGGTTAAGAAATTTATAAAAAATAGATAACATGGGTAAGTCAATCTAAGTATGACATAATTTAAAAAAAAAATTAATTTAGTTGAATTTGGGAGTATTCATTTTAATATTAATACTTTTATACATTAAAAAGATACAAATAAATAAAATATTAACTTTAAACTTGAATTGGAAGGAGAAAAAATAGTTGGGGTATTCTACATTTACTTTATGTGGACTATCAGCAAATAGTACATCATCACAGTGACTCTTTTCTCTGATAGTACATCATCACAGTGACTCTTTTCTCTGATAGTACATCATCACAGTGACTCTTTTCTCTGATAGTACATCATCACAGTGACTCTTTTCTCTGATAGTACATCATCACAGTGACTCTTTTCTCTGATAGTACATCATCACAGTGACTCTTTTCTCTGATAGTACATCATCACAGTGACTCTTTTCTCTGATAGTACATCATCACAGTGACTCTTTTCTCTGATAGTACATCATCACAGTGACTCTTTTCTCTGATAGTACAGGTATATATATGAGCACCATACGATTGGCTTATCCCGTGATGTTGAAATCTCCAAAACCCACAGTCGATTTTCTGCCGCTAGACCACTCCCCGGCGTGCTAAATATGCCGTGAAATCAGGCATTTAACGGAACCTAGTGGTGAGTGTGCGCATTGGATGCGCGATATTTAGCAACTGCGCAGTCAAAGGGAAATATTAATTTTGCGCATTAATTATAGGTAACATTAATGCGCATTGATTATGGACAAGAATAATGTGCATTGGTTATAAAGGACATTAATGCGCATTGATTAAAGGAACATTAATGCGCATTGATTAAAGGAACTTTAATGCGCATTGATTAAAGGAACATTAATGCGCTTTGATTAAAGGAACATTAATGCGCTTTGATTAAAGGAACTTTAAAGGGCATTGATTAAAGGAACTTTAAAGGGTATTGATTAAAGGAACAGTAATGCGCATTGATTAAAGGAATTTTAAAGGGCATTGATTGAAGGAACTTTAATGCGCATTGATTTAAGGAATTTTAATGCGCATTGATTTAAGGAACTTTAATGCGCTTTGATTAAAGAAACATTAATGCGCATTGATTAATGGAACATCAATGGGCATTGATTAAAGGATTATCAATGCGCATTGATTAAAGGAACATTAATGCGCATTATTAAAGGGACATCAATAAGCATTAATTATAGTATTATCAAGAATGCGCATTTATTAGAGTATTATCAAGAATGTGCATTTATTAAAGTACTATCAAGAATGCGCATTTATTAAAGTACTATCAAGAATGCGCATTTAATAGAGTACTATCAAGAATGCGCATTCATTAGAGTACTATCAAGAATGCGCATTTATTAGAGTACTATCAAGAATGCGCATTTATTAGAGAACTATCAAGAATGCGCATTTATTAGAGTACTATCAAGAATGCGCATTTATTAGAGTACTATCAAGAATGCGCATTTATTAGAGTATTATCAAGAATGCGCATTTATTAGAGTACTATCAAGAATGCGCATTTATTAGAGTACTATCAAGAATGCGCATTTATTAGAGTATTATCAAGAATGCGCATTTATTAGAGTACTATCAAGAATGCGCATTTATTAGAGTATTATCAAGAATGCGCATTTATTAGAGTATTATCAAGAATGCGCATTTATTAGAGTATTATCAAGAATGCGCATTTATTAGAGTATTATCAAGAATGCGCATTTAAGGAGGAATATTTATTAAGCGCATTGATGGAGTATAATACTAAAAAATGTTCCATTTTCATTCATATTTTAATAAAAGTTGGAGACGCAATCAATTTATTACATCAAACTCATATAGTTCTCATTTGCATACATTCAATTTCAATAACATCTATATTCAACACTTTTTAATTAGTAAAGTATATCTATGTATTAATATAACATTAGGAATAATAAGCATTATTTATCGTGACTGACTTGTACAGACAGGATGTGAAATGAAGCCTAAAAAACAGCGGGTAACCACCTTGTAATTATGATCGTGTCCGAGCTGGCGAACACTGGCAGTAATCACACTTAAATGGCAAACACTGGCAGCAATAATTCTCTAAAATGGCGAACACTGGTAATAATCACACTTGCAAATGGCGAACACTGTCAATAATTACGCGCGCAACTAGAGCACTGGCAATAATCACACTCAAATTGAGAACACTGGCAATGATCAGACTTGCAACTGATCGAACACTGGCAATAATCACTTAAACGGTGAACACTGCTAATGATCACTTAAATGGCGAACACTGGCAATAATCATACTTAAATGGTGAACACTGACAATAATCTTAGTTAAATGGCGAACATTGGCAATAATCACCTAATGGTGAACACTGGCAATAATCACATAAATGGCGAATACTGACAATAATAACTTGAATGGCGAATACTGGCAATAATCACACTTAAATGGCGAACAGTGGCAATATTCACACTTAAATGGCGAACACTTGCAGCAATAACACTTAAATGGCGAATACTGGCAATAATCACACATTAATGGTGAACACTGGCAATAATCAAACATGAAAGGTGAACACTGGTAATAATCACACTTGTATCTGGCGAACACTGGTAATAATTACACTTAATTGTATCTGGCGATCACTGGCAATAATCAGACTTGTATCTGGCGAACGCTGGCAATATTCACACTTACTTAGCTTAGGAAGCTTTGAATTTACTTTATTAAAAATTGTAAAACATCAAATCAAAGTTTAATATTATTATACCCATAAATTAAAGCAATAATTCTCATCAAAAACATTATTCATATTCATCAATTATTAATAATCAATGAGACTATATAATACCTTCCTTCTGCAATTCCCATATAAATAAATGCTTTGTAATTCTCAGAAAAGGATATCAGTCCATTTATCCTACGAAGATCCTGAGGAATTTACCATAAGTAATGAACTGACAACTGGAAATATCCTGCCTGCTATTATTGGTATTTGGAAATGCCTTACCTCGCTGCCGATGAATGTGAATGTGGACCATTCATCAATGGAGTAAATACCCTATTAATGAATGTATGGAGTAAATACCCTATTAATGAATGTATGGAGTAAATACCCTATTAATGAATGTATGGAGTAAATACCCTATTAATGAATGTATGGGGTAAATACCCTATTAATGAATGTATGGGGTAAATACCCTATTAATGAATGTATGGAGTAAATACCCTATTAATGAATGTATGGTGTAAATACCCTATTAATGAATGTATGGAGTAAATACCCTATTAATGAATGTATGGAGTAAATACCCTATTAATGAATGTATGGGGTAAATACCCTATTAATGAATGTATGGAGTAAATACCCTATTAATGAATGTATGGAGTAAATACCCTATTAATGAATGTATGGAGTAAATACCCTATTAATGAATGTATGGAGTAAATACCCTATTAATGAATGTATGGAGTAAATACCCTATTAATGAATGTATGGGGTAAATACCCTATTAATGAATGTATGGAGTAAATACCCTATTAATGAATGTATGGAGTAAATACCCTATTAATGAATGTATGGAGTAAATACCCTATTAATGAATGTATGGAGTAAATACCCTATTAATGAATGTATGGAGTAAATACCCTATTAATGAATGTATGGAGTAAATACCCTATTAATGAATGTATGGAGTAAATACCCTATTAATGAATGTATGGAGTAAATACCCTATTAATGAATGTGTGGGATAAATACTAAAAAGTGTATAAATGATTGAAGCGAAAGGTAGGAAGTCATTTTAAAAAGTATTTGTATAATATTGTCAATAAAAGTAGATTAGATAATTAAATATGGTATATTGTTTTTAGATGGAGATGGTATAATAGTTTTTGGTGGGGATATGGAAGATTAAGGTAGATCCATCCAATTTTCATCTCCGGTTTATCCGTCAAAATAATTTTATGGAGGATATTGGATCCAGCGGACAATTTTTTTTATGTATAGTATTGAGGTACCCAATTTCTTTCATAAAATACGAAAAGGTTTTATTTTTTTATGATTTTTTAAAATTTAACTTTACATAATAATTTCAGTTCATTTAGTGTTCATTATTAATCTTTTTATTACATAGAGCCAATACTTTGCCCGTGTAATTATAACCAGGAAAGTGTTTAAACAAATTCGAGGTAAAAGGCTTAACAGGAGAGTACAAATTATTCCTCAACAAATAACGTGACGAAATACTAATAATAAAACTCTTCAAGGAAGTAATACAGCCTCTGAAATACATTAAGCATAAAATTGCTTATCTAATTCCTCAGTTGCTATAATTATAAACGAATAACGCGGGTAATTTTTAAATTACATGTTTTTTAAACTAGTTTATATATAGAAATACGGACCAGATCGTGACAAAATCAGCTAATATGCTTAAGAAGATTATTCGTAACAAAGAATTATATAATGTTATGATTGGTAAAATGTGCCAATGGACATAATTTGGGGATAACGCGTAAAATATAATTAGAGGTATATAATTATATAACGAGGTAAGTATTTAAATTGGATTTAAGGATTACATGAGATTTTAAGGGATGTTTAATTATACAACTAGAGGGATATTTATGGTTGGGCCTTGGAAGACTATGAGGGGCTGTAATCTTCTGTGGCCCCACTATAACACGAGTCTTTTAGTATCTGATTTTTTACTATTTTAGTATTTTAGTATATGATTTTTTACTATTTTACTGATCTTTGATCAGTATTTATAGATTCTTTGGAGTATCATCCAAAGAAAATAAATGGTGGGGCCATAAAAAATTAGGAGGGAAAGTTATGGTGGGGCCATAGAAGATTAGGAGGGACAGTTATGATGGGGCCATACAAGATTAGGAGGGAAAGTAATGGTGGGGCCATAAAATATTTAGAAGGAAACATTCTTAATCTTCTATGGCCCCACCATAATTTATTCTTGGGATATTAAGGGAAAAATATATCTTTCTTGCCTGGGATATCCCACTGGTATCCTAGGAATAAACCTTCTGGCCTTGATAGCTTTACGTACCTAGATATAAAAATTTATGATTGGATCATACAAGATTAAATCAGATCCCATTTTAATCTTCCATGTCCCCACCATAAGTCTCTCTCAATCTTCCATTGCCCCACCATAACTTTCTCTCTCAATCTTCCGTTGCCCAACCATAACTCTCTCTCAATCTTCTATGGCCCGACCATAACTCTCCCTCAATCTTCCATTGCCCCACCATAACTTTCTCTCTCAATCTTCTATGGCCCGACCATAACTCTCCCTCAATCTTCAATTGCGCCACCATAACTCTCCCTCAATCTTCAATTGCGCCACCATAACTCTCCCTCAATCTTCAATTGCGCCACCATAACTCTCCCTCAATCTTCCATCACCCCACCATAACTCTCCCTCAATCTTCCATCGCCCCACCATAACTTTTCTCCTGGCTACCCATCTTCACCGACAGACTCTAGCGTTTTCCGTCGCGTGCGCTCTTGTCGTAACTCAGGCGGCGTTTAGCATTGCGGCGCAGGTAGGCTGACGCGTAAGCATGTATTAATTACTTGGATAATGGTCTGGAGGTGCTAGATGCATTGGTAATTGCCTGCATTAAGATAACGGGCCGACGATGTCGAGAACTGTGAAATTAATAAATGTTCCAAATACATTAAGAGCTTGTTACAGTGATTTATGGAACTGCTTCCAGCTAGAACTAGAGAGTCTGTATGTGCCAGTTGCATGGGAGTCGTAAATAAGCATCAGCTTGGTGTTATCATTTAGTTAGAGTTATGAGAGTAGGGAATTGAATATAACAGTATATTTATCATTTTATTATTAATTTTTGTAATTATAGGAGATATTGAAAATTAGTAATCTATTTATATTTTTATTATTCATATTTGTAACAGGAAAATATTGATAATAAATATATAATGATCTCTATATCGTTTCCTTTTAATCATTATTAATATTTTTAACTTAGAAATAATGATTTGTTCATCATTTACTTATTCAATTTCGTAACAAAAGAAAATACATAGAAAACAGTAATCATAATTTTATGGTTACTGATGCAAAACGAACCTTTAAAAGTAACGTAATAATTGGGAATAAATGGGTATTGGTGATGACCCGTTATTTTTAACGGGAAAGTACACTAGATCTATGATAAATGGATATTCCCTTTAACATATTTTCGCCACCATTTGTATTCAGGTAAAGTGCAAGTCATCTTCCCAATATTAGGGGATAATATATAACCCGGAAAAACATATAGATTAAGCCTAAAATTCTCCATTAATTCGTGATGTAGCAGGCTATTGATTATCCTAGTTATGGTGGGGCCATAGAAGGTTGAGAGAGAAAGTTATGGTGGGGCCATAGAAGATGAAGAGAGAAAGTTATTGTGGGGCCATAGAAGGTTGAGAAAGAATGTCATGGTGGGGCCATAGAAGATTGAGAAAAAGTTATGGTGGGGTCATAGAAGATTGAGAAAAAGTTATGGTGGGGCCATAGAAGATTGAGAAAAAGTTATGGTGGGGCCATGGAAGACCGAGAGGGGACTGGTTTTATCTCCCATAGCCCCACCATATCATAAACACCATAAGTAAACATGTCACATTTTATATATTGGTATATGTTTATAATAGTGAAAAAATTATTGCTACTAGTACAGTACCTGTTACTGAATCTAAATTATATTCGAATGCAAGAATGTATTATGGATAAACATATTCTGATTAAACAAAAAAATTGTCTCTCAAAAGCCACAATATAATTTTTTTTAAATAATTAGTGTCAATAATATTGTAGCGCGTAGTCATGATACTGCCACAAATGATTTGTTTTTCCTTCCAATATGTATTACTTAATAAAAGTGTGACACACGGACAGACGCGGCTCTTATTATAGTATAATATATTTTGGATCCTGTTTAATGAATAATATTTTGTTTTACTATATACCGTATGCCCCACATAAAAGTGCACTTGATTTTGACATTAAATTAGCTTTCTATAAATAGACCTAAGTTTATTTAGTAGTACGTATCTCTATTACAAGTTTTATTTATATCTTATATACATTTTTTGCTTGCAAATTCTAGGTAATTTTTTTCACTAGAATTCGCCAAGATAATAATGTATAAATAGTATACTTTTTTTAATTAAAAATACGGACTACTACATATATATAAATTATTTCTATTTATAGCAAGATTATTTAATTCTAAAATCGAGTGAAAATTTTTGTAGGACATACTGTATGGGCCCGGTCACACGAGCGGTTTTTACACGACGTTTTCACAGCGTTATTGACTTCGAGGAAATTACCGTTAAACCCATTTCACATGTATCCATGTTACGCGACGCTTTTGGAGAGTTAAAAACGCTCCAAAAACGCTCGTGTGGCCGGGGCCCTAAATGTTCCGTAAATAAATAAAATGTTCCAATAAATATAAAGCAAATTTACAGCATCCTATCAATTTAGTTTCAACCGTTCGTAAACTATATTCGTTAACTATACCACCATATACTATAATGCACTTAAATAAATCGTAATATCATCAATATTCTTCAATACTTCCCTAAATCCAAACAAGGAAAAGTTTCGTAATAAATTATTCGACACCAAAATAACAGAAACATGACAACTTTCTCGCATCGTAAAACAACATCGATGCTCTACCATAAATTCTGAAAATCTGACAAAAATGCTTTTATAAGTTGAAACAAACATAAATATTTAAAAAAACTCCCACTTTTCTTTACAGGCATGGTTAGGGTTGTGACAATATGCTTTATGAATCATATATCTTGAGAATATCACAGACGAAATGAAATGGTATCGAATACTATATACCGCTGGTGTAGAACCATTCAATACTCTTTAATTCTCTCCGTCTATAATATTCTCTATGATAAGATTTCCAGGATCTATGATTTTAAAAGCATATCGCCACAACCCTAGCTATGGCATTCTAATCACTGTTGTTGCTGTCGTTGTTGTTATTGTTGGCTGCAATTGGTGTGGGGTGGCAATCCATGGGGTGGAAAAAGTACATCAAAACATGACCTTTTTATTATGTTACATAAAAACAGTACAAGTGACAGATGATGAAGTTATAAAGCAGTTGTGAATGGACTATCAGAGAAAAGAGTCACTGTGATGATGTACTATCAGAGAAAAGAGTCACTGTGATGATGTACTATCAGAGAAAAGAGTCACTGTGATGATGTACTATCAGAGAAAAGAGTCACTGTGATGATGTACTATCAGAGAAAAGATTCACTGTGATGATGTACTATCAGAGAAAAGAGTCACTGTGATGATGTACTATCAGAGAAAAGAGTCACTGTGATGATGTACTATCAGAGAAAAGAGTCACTGTGATGATGTACTATTAGAGAAAAGAGTCACTGTGATGATGTACTATCAGAGAAAAGTGTCACTGTGATGATGTACTATCAGAGAAAAGAGTCACTGTGATGATGTACTATCAGAGAAAAGAGTCACTGTGATAATGTACTATCAGAAAAAAGAGTCACTGTGATGATGTACTATCAGAGAAAAGAGTCACTGTGATGATGTACTATCAGAGAAAAGAGTCACTGTGATGATGTACTATCAGAGAAAAGAGTCACTGTGATGATGTACTATCAGAGAAAAGAGTCACTGTGATGATGTACAATCAGAGAAAAGAGTCACTGTGATGATGTACTATCAGAGAAAAGAGTCACTGTGATGATGTACTATCAGAGAAAAGAGTTACTATGATGATGTACTATCAGAGAAAAGAGTCACTGTGATGATGTACTATCAGAGAAAAGAGTCACTGTGATGATTTACTATCAGAGAAAAGAGTCACTGTGATGATGTACTATCAGAGAAAAGAGTCACTGTGATGATGTACTATCAGAGAAAAGAGTTACCCTGATGATGTACTATCAGAGAAAAGAGTCACTGTGATGATTTACTATCAGAGAAAAGAGTCACTGTGATGATTTACTATCAGAGAAAAGAGTCACTGTGATGATGTACTATCAGAGAAAAGAGTCACTGTGATGATGTACTATCAGAGAAAAGAGTCACTGTGATGATGTACTATCAGAGAAAAGAGTCACTGTGATGATGTACTATCAGAGAAAAGAGTCACTGTGATGATGTACTATCAGAGAAAAGAGTCACTGTGATGATGTACTATCAGAGAAAAGAGTCACTGTGATGATGTACTATCAGAGAAAAGAGTCACTGTGATGATGTACTATCAGATAAAAGAGTCACTGTGATGATGTACTATCAGATAAAAGAGTCACTGTGATGATGTACTATCAGAGAAAAGAGTCACAGTGATGATGTACTATCAGAGAAAAGAGTCACTGTGATGATTTACTATCAGAGAAAAGAGTCACTGTGATGATGTACTATCAGAGAAAAGAGTCACTGTGATGATGTAATGTCAGAGAAAAGAGTCACTGTGATGATGTACTATCAGAGAAAAGAGTCACTGTGATGATGTACTATCAGAGAAAAGAGTCACTGTGAAGATGTACTATCAGAGAAAAGAGTCACTGTGATGATGTACTATCAGAGAAAAGAGTCACTGTGATGATGTACTATCAGAGAAAAGAGTCACTGTGATGATGTACTATCAGAGAAAAGAGTCACTGTGATGATGTACTATCAGAGAAAAGAGTCACTGTGATGATGTACAATCAGAGAAAAGAGTCACTGTGATGATGTACTATCAGAGAAAAGAGTCACTGTGATGATGTACTATCAGAGAAAAGAGTCACTGTGATGATGTACTATCAGAGAAAAGAGTCACTGTGATGATGTACTATCAGAGAAAAGAGTCACTGTGATGATGTACTATCAGAGAAAAGAGTCACTGTGATGATGTACTATCAGAGAAAAGAGTCACTGTGATGATGTACTATCAGAGTAAAGAGTCACTGAGATGATGTACTATCAGAGAAAAGAGTCACAGTGATGATGTACTATCAGAGAAAAGAGTCACTGTGATGATGTACTATCAGAGAAAAGAGTCACTGTGATGATGTACTATCAGAGAAAAGAGTCACAGTGATGATGTACT
>CANNZV010000033.1:158265-180542 GCA_947561585.1 Caprella mutica | reverse complement strand
TCACCATAAATCTCTCACCGTGGTGATCACCATAGATCTCTCACCGTGGTGATCACCATAGATCTCTCTCCGTGGTGATCACCATAGATCTCTCACCGTGGTGATCACCATAGATCTCTCACCGTGGTCATCACCATAGATCTCTCACCGTGGTCATCACCATAGATCTCTCACCACAGATCTTCTCACCATTGATTCTCTCACCGTGTTGATCACCATAGATCTCTCACCACAGATCTTCTCACCATTGATTTTCTCACCGTGGTGATCACCATAGATCTCTCAGCACAGATCTTCTCACCATAGATCTCTCACCACAGATCTTCTCACCATTGATTTTCTCACCGTGGTGATCACCATAGATCTCTCACCACAGATCTTCTCACCATAGATCTCTCACCACAGATCTTCTCACCATTGATTTTCTCACCGTGGTGATCACCATAGATCTCTCACCACAGATCTTCTCACCATAGATCTCTCACCACAGATCTTCTCACCATTGATTTTCTCACCGTGGTGATCACCATAGATCTCTCACCACAGATCTTCTCACCATAGATCTCTCACCACAGATCTTCTCACCATTGATTTTCTCACCGTGGTGATCACCATAGATCTCTCACCACAGATCTTCTCACCATAGTTCTCTCACCACAGATCTTCTCACCATTGATTTTCTCACCATGGTGATCACCAAGCTCACCATCCCACCGTGCATCCCATTGTGTCAACCCCATAGCCACGTGTAGTACAGAGTGTCCCACGGATGCACCCCGCTAATATATAGTCCTTCTTTTTATCTATAGCACATATATTTATTTATAGAGAGCATACATTCCAAGTTATTGGACGGTTACACATTTTTGAACATATGGAATAAAATAATATAGTTACAAATTATCGGTCAGTTTTGCATCTTCGGTCTTAAAATATAAACAAAAACGATATAATATTTATTTAATTGATACCATGATACGTGAATAATTGATATCCACGAAACTTGAATAATTAGTATCCGTGATACCTGCAGGTATCACAGATACTATTCAAAATTGAATAATTATTATTATATCGTTTTTTTTATGACCGAAGACCTGGAACTGACCGATAATTCGTATTATTCAATTTCTTATTTTCTTTATTAATTTATAATATTTTTTTTCATGAACGAAAATGTGAAACCGACGATGATTCGTACGTAACTCACAAAGTAATTTACTTATTTAATATATTCCCTGTAGTTTTAAAATGCTAATTGTGTAACTGATTTAATAGTTGTAATAACGATCTAAGTATTAAATTAATTACGATCCATATAGTACGTGTTATTATTCGACAAAAAAGTACTTTTTTAAAAATCTATCATTTAATAATAAATAAATAAAATATATTAATATGAATGTTAACAGTATAAGATATGTATTTCACATGAAATTAATAATTTTATTTGTTCATTTCAAGTAAATAAACAATAAACAAATGCATATATAATACAGGATATAGAATTGTTACCACATGTTGTAGCTATTTATAATTATATGATAAATAGGAGTACGTAGTATCGTATGCTTTAAAAGACTGTTTATTGTCGTACAGTTAAGTATAGAAAAATTCATTTTAAATTAGTTAAATTAGTTATACAATTATATTAGTTATGAACAAGAAGGTTTTTAGTGGGAATTAAAGGGGTATTTTATTAAAAAGGAGTTTTTAAAGGTATTAAATAGGTAGTTCCTTATATACAGTAAATATTTATAATTTAGTTAGGAACAGGCTAGCT
The DNA here is from genome assembly GCA_947561585.1 of Caprella mutica. NCBI lineage: Eukaryota > Metazoa > Arthropoda > Malacostraca > Amphipoda > Caprellidae > Caprella > Caprella mutica. The sequence continues at coordinate 178,759 of CANNZV010000033.1, read as the reverse complement.
ATCAAGTACTATTCACTCACCATTTCACCATTCACCAATTCACCAGCCAATCCTCAGTCATATTTACAACTGTCTCCATGAGTCACCATTTACTCTCCAATACTCACTCCCCATTCACTGACTCATCGCTCCCTATTTACTCACTCATCACTCTCCAAACACTCCCCAATCACAATTCACTAAGTGGTAACTCGATCACCCTCACACGCGGTCACATCAAACTGCATCAAAGATATCCCAAAACTCTTCAAAATAATGAGGCACTAGATAGACAGATATGTAATTAATTCAGTTAGATGTTACTATATTATTCAGATATAATTAAATTGGTTAGATATAATTATATTAGTTAGATAGAAACGATACTACAAAAATAAAGATAAATTTCAATTTTAAATCTTAACACATATATATATCAATTAAGAAAGTTATATTGACGCCATAAATCAATATACTTTAACAAAAAGTACATTAAATATTATATTCATTAGATCACACTACCATTAATAGCTTTTTAATTACTAGATATGAAACTATTAGCAATCGATATGATACCGAGTATATATCTAACTACTTGGAACTCGCATGTACTTCAATACGGTTGTAATTAGCTTGAATTTTGTTATACACATACATATGTATAGATTCACACCTAGTGGTGTAGTCGATAGAGCTCTGGCACAGTACTCCAAAGGTCCAGGGTTCGAATCCCGCGAACTCCTTTAAAGGGGCAGTTCAGTCAATTTTTGTTTTCTTAATATTAATGTTGAACGATCACTTAGTAAGAATAAAGCATTCTTGTAGAATTAAACGGTTGAAAAAAATATAATAAGCGATATATATCATATTTTATAATTTCGATTTAGATCCTGCGTCCTCCTACAGATGGCGCCACCACTCTGAACTATTTGTTTACATTTTACAGCTGATAACATGTAAACAATTAACAATTTTTCTATCAACAGTATTATAACAGGTAATTTATGAAGAAATGGTTTTCTTTTCAAAACTAAATCTAATTGTCTCGAGGGACAGTTTTCAATTTCACAAATTCTTTTCACCATTTTCAAACATATAATGACAGATTCAAGATTCAAGTCTGGGACTGGTTATCATTTTGTTTACGTACTACAATGATTAGTACGTCGGTCCACCAAAGTCAACAGATGGCGCCACTAATTTACAATATACTTTTTATATAAACATTTCTAAAATCAACAAATATTCTAATGTTACATAAATAAATATACTAAAACGATTTAGGACCAATTTGGCGATAGTTTGATTTTGACTGAACTGCCCCTTTAAGTACATATGTGTAGATGTATAGATGTTTTAATCATGAAGTCATCTTATAATTTAAGGTATTGTTTACAATATGCTAAATGAAACTGAAATTTCTGAAAGTGAATGCTTGTAATTAGATACACTTAAAAAAAAGTGAATTTGTAACAAGATACATTTGACGCAAAATATTAAAGTAACTAGTGTACTTTCCCGTTAAAGATAACAGGTCATCACCAATACCAATTTATTACCCGTTATTAGGTTACTTTTAATGAATTCAATTAAAATTAAATTTTCTGCATAGTCTAATTTATTTCATAAATAAAATACATTTAAAAATTGAATAAAAACAGGGGAATTTAAATATCAAGTCAATATATTCACGTGCGTATCATAGTTACATTCTTCATGTTTAATACCCGTAGTGTAAAAGCGGACACCAAATAAATATATAAACAAACACACGAGGGAAATTATTAGTATAGAGAGTAGTAACTCTTCACTATGCACTTTATTCACAACTATTGGTGGTGATTTTAACTCTTCACTGTGCACTTTATTTACAACTATTTGTGGTTGTTATAACTCTTCACTGTGCACTTTATTTACAACTATTGGTGGTTGTTTTAACTCTTCACTGTGCACTTCATTATAACTATTGGTGGTTGTTTTAACTCTTCACTGTGCACTTTATTTACAACTATTGGTGATTGTTTTAACTCTTCACTGTGCACTTTATTTACAACTATTGGTGGTTGTTTTAACTCTTCACTGTGCACTTCATTCACAACTATTGGTGGTTGTTTTAACTCTTCACTGTGCACTTTATTTACAACTATTGGTGGTTGTTTTAACTCTTCACTGTGCACTTTATTTACAACTATTGGTGGTTGTTTTAACTCTTCACTGTGCACTTTATTTACAACTATTGGTGGTCGTTTTAACCCTTCACTATAATGCACTTTATTTACAACTATTGGTGGTTGTTATAACCCTTCACTGTGCACTTTATTTACAACTATTGGTGGTTGTTTTAACCCGTCACTGTGTACTTTATTTACAACTATTGATGGTTGTTTTAACTCTTCACTGTGCACTTTATTTACAACTATTGGTGGTTGTTTTAACTCTTCACTGTGCACTTTATTTACAACTATTGGTGGTTGTTTTAACTCTTTACTGTGCACTTCATTATAACTATTGGTGGTTGTTTTAACTCTTCACTGTGCACATTATTAACAACTATTGGTGGTTGTTTTAACTCTTCATTGTGCACTTTATTTACAACTATTGGTGGTTGTTTTAACTCTCCACTGTGCACTTTATTTACAACTATTGGTGGTTGTTTTAACTCTTCACTGTGCACTTTATTTACAACTATTGGTGGTTGTTTTAACTCTTCACTGTGCACTTTATTTACAACTATTGGTGGTTGTTTTAACTCTTCATTGTGCACTTTATTTACAACTATTGGTGGTTGTTTTAACTCTCCACTGTGCACTTTATTTACAACTATTGGTGGTTGTTTTAACTCTTCACTGTGCACTTTATTTACAACTATTGGTGGTTGTTTTAACTCTTCACTGTGCACTTTATTTACAACTATTGGTGGTTGTTTTAACTCTTCATTGTGCACTTTATTTACAACTATTGGTGGTTGTTTTAACTCTTCACTGTGCACTTTATTTACAACTATTGGTGGTTGTTTTAACTCTTCACTGTGCACTTTATTTACAACTATTGGTGGTTGTTTTAACTCTTCACTGTGCACTCTATTTACAACTATTGGTGGTTGTTTTAACTCTTCATTGTGCACTTTATTTACAACTATTGGTGGTTGTTTTAACTCTCCACTGTGCACTTTATTTACAACTATTGGTGGTTGTTTTAACTCTTCACTGTGCACTTTATTTACAACTATTAGTGGTTGTTTTAACTCTTCACTGTGCACTTTATTTACAACTATTGGTGGTTGTTTTAACTCTTCATTGTGCACTTTATTTACAACTATTGGTGGTTGTTTTAACTCTCCACTGTGCACTTTATTTACAACTATTGGTGGTTGTTTTAACTCTTCACTGTGCACTTTATTTACAACTATTGGTGGTTGTTTTAACTCTTCACTGTGCACTTTATTTACAACTATTGGTGGTTGTTTTAACTCTTCATTGTGCACTTTATTTACAACTATTGGTGGTTGTTTTAACTCTTCACTGTGCACTTTATTTACAACTATTGGTGGTTGTTTTAACTCTTCACTGTGCACTTTATTTACAACTATTGGTGGTTGTTTTAACTCTTCACTGTGCACTCTATTTACAACTATTGGTGATTGTTTTAACTCTTCACTGTGCACTTTATTTACAACTATTGGTGGTTGTTTTAACTCTTCATTGTGCACTTTATTTACAACTATTGGTGGTTGTTTTAACTCTTCACTGTGCACTTTATTTACAACTATTGGTGGTTGTTTTAACTCTTCATTGTGCACTTTATTTACAACTATTGGTGGTTGTTTTAACCCTCCACTGTGCACATTATTTACAACTATTGGTAGTTGTTCTAACTCTTCACTGTGCACTTTATTTACAACTATTGGTGGTTGTTTTAACTCTTCACTGTGCACTTTATTTACAACTATTGGTGGTTGTTTAACTCTTCACTGTGCACTTTATTTACAACTATTGGTGGTTGTTTTAACTCTCCACTGTGCACTTTATTTACAACTATTGGTGGTTGTTTTAACTCTTCACTGTGCACTTTATTTACAACTATTGGTGGTTGTTTTAACTCTTCACTGTGCACTTTATTTACAACTATTGGTGGTTGTTTTAACTCTTCACTGTGCCTTTTATTTACAACTATTGGTGGTTGTTTTAACTCTTCACTATGCACTTTATTTACAACTATTGGTGGTTGTTTTAACTCTTCACTATGCACTTTATTTACAACTATTGGTGGTTGTTTTAACTCTTCACTGTGCACTTTATTTACAACTATTGGTGGTTGTTTTAACTCTTCACTGTGCACTCTATTTACAACTATTGGTGGTTGTTTTAACTCTTCATTGTGCACTTTATTTACAACTATTGGTGGTTGTTTTAACTCTCCACTGTGCACTTTATTTACAACTATTGGTGGTTGTTTTAACTCTTCACTGTGCACTTTATTTACAACTATTAGTGGTTGTTTTAACTCTTCACTGTGCACTTTATTTACAACTATTGGTGGTTGTTTTAACTCTTCATTGTGCACTTTATTTACAACTATTGGTGGTTGTTTTAACTCTCCACTGTGCACTTTATTTACAACTATTGGTGGTTGTTTTAACTCTTCACTGTGCACTTTATTTACAACTATTGGTGGTTGTTTTAACTCTTCACTGTGCACTTTATTTACAACTATTGGTGGTTGTTTTAACTCTTCATTGTGCACTTTATTTACAACTATTGGTGGTTGTTTTAACTCTTCACTGTGCACTTTATTTACAACTATTGGTGGTTGTTTTAACTCTTCACTGTGCACTTTATTTACAACTATTGGTGGTTGTTTTAACTCTTCACTGTGCACTCTATTTACAACTATTGGTGGTTGTTTTAACTCTTCACTGTGCACTTTATTTACAACTATTGGTGGTTGTTTTAACTCTTCATTGTGCACTTTATTTACAACTATTGGTGGTTGTTTTAACTCTTCACTGTGCACTTTATTTACAACTATTGGTGGTTGTTTTAACTCTTCATTGTGCACTTTATTTACAACTATTGGTGGTTGTTTTAACCCTCCACTGTGCACTTTATTTACAACTATTGGTAGTTGTTCTAACTCTTCACTGTGCACTTTATTTACAACTATTGGTGGTTGTTTTAACTGTTCACTGTGCACTTTATTTACAACTATTGGTGGTTGTTTAACTCTTCACTGTGCACTTTATTTACAACTATTGGTGGTTGTTTTAACTCTCCACTGTGCACTTTATTTACAACTATTGGTGGTTGTTTTAACTCTTCACTGTGTACTTTATTTACAACTATTGGTGGTTGTTTTAACTCTTCACTGTGCACTTTATTTACAACTATTGGTGGTTGTTTTAACTCTTCACTGTGCACTTTATTTACAACTATTGGTGGTTGTTTTAACTCTTCACTATGCACTTTATTTACAACTATTGGTGGTTGTTTTAACTCTTCACTATGCACTTTATTTACAACTATTGGTGGTTGTTTTAACTCTTCACTATGCACTTTATTTACAATTATTGGTGGTTCTTATCATTTTTCATCAAATCACAAAAATCAAACCATTAACATCAAAAAATACAAAACATTCATATAACGTTTTGTTACATCTCAATGCATGATAACATGTGTCATTCATAATTAACGACTCTAAACATCTGCTTTATGATAATTAAGTAAATAAACCGGTTTGATGAATTACCTTCCATAATATCACACTATATAACAAAACATTAGTGCTCTATTTACACAAAAACACATCAATCACATAGGTTACTTTAGATGGTACAGTGAGACTCATGAGTTTTGAAGTATTGGTTACTTCATAACTCAGGGGCACTGGTGGTTTTCTATGATTAAAATATTGAAGGAAACTATGGTCTTTGAGGGATAACTAACACGAAAGTTATTAAATATATCGTTTTCTATAATTAACTCATAGAAAATACTTCATAACTCAGGTCCTTCATAACTCGAGTGCCTCATAACTCAGGGTCTCACTGTATTCATCGCGGTCTGTCCCACATGCTGTTTTACATTGTGATTATATTATACATGCTATATACACATTATATAATTATATATTAATATAACAATCAGATGTTACAAATTATAGGTAATGTCTGTCGTTCATTTTTTTATATTCTAATTCAAGTTATTTTATTTGTATCATTTTTTTTTATATGTAGTAAAAAAAATTTAGAAAAAATCTATTGATACTGTTGCATTTTAAACCAAATTGTTAAAGGGTAAGTTCCAAGTTATCGGACAGTTCCACATTTTCGATCATGTTTAAAAAGGTATATTATTAAAACTTTTTAACTCGTTATTTTAATTGGTATCCAAGATACCTGCAGGTGAATTACGGATACATGCAGGTATTATGGATACCAATTAAAATTAATACTTAAAATATCAAATAAATTTTAGTGACTTGATCGAAAATATGGCACCGTCCGATTACTCAGAACTTCCCTATACGCAAAAAAAAAGAATCACCAATTGTCTTATATTTTTAACATCTATAATGTACACCAATCTATTTATATCAAATATATATACATAAATGATATCAGAATGAATAATAATAGTATCGTTAAAATTTATACTTCTGAGCTTGTTTTTACGGTGTTTTTTTTATTGTTTGTTGAATGGATTCTAGAGTGTGACGTCATAGGACAGGTGGTAAGCGGTGATGTATTACTGAGTAACTGCATGCAGTTACTATAGCAGTTACAATAGCAGTTACAATATAGAATATTCATGCATTTACAATAGCAGTTACAATAGCAGTTACAATAGCCGTTACAATTTTCATGCAGTTACAATATGCATACAGTTTTAATATACATGCATTGGTTCGTACTTCATTTCTTAGATTCATTCATATATCATTAGCCTGTTACTAATTACATAGTGATACGTTATAGCAATTAGCCTAATAACATAGGCCTCTATGTTATCTGACACATAGCATACTATGTGCCTGTCACATAGCGTAATATGTGACATCATAATATGCTATGTATAGTTTCAATGTCACAAAGCATGAGGGTGATAACTGTTATATTATTATGTATGCATACACTTGCATTATGAATGGTACTGAAAAATGAAGAGTAAACATGGGGGATAGGAGTAGGTGTAGGTGTAGGTAGGTGTGGATAGCAATAGGAAGGTGTAGGTAGGTATGTATAGCAATAGGAAGGTGTAGGTAGGTGTGGATAGCAATAGGAAGGTGTAGGTAGGTATGGATAGCAATAGGAAGGTGTAGGTAGGTATGGATAGCAATAGGAAGGTGTAGGTAGGTATGGATAGCAATAGGAAGGTGTAGGTAGGTATGGATAGCAATAGGAAGGTGTAGGTAGGTATGGATAGCAATAGGAAGGTGTAGGTAGGTGTGGATAGCAATAGGAAGGTGTAGGTAGGTGTGGATAGCAATAGGAAGGTGTAGGTAGGTATGGATAGCAATAGGAAGGTGTAGGTAGGTGTGGATAGCAATAGGAAGGTGTAGGTAGGTGTGGATAGCAATAGGAAGGTGTAGGTAGGTGTGGATAGCAATGGGAAGGTGTAGGTAGGTGTGGATAGCAATAGGAAGGTGTAGGTAGGTGTGGATAGCAATAGGAAGGTGTAGGTAGGTGTGGATAGCAATAGGAAGGTGTAGGTAGGTGTGGACAGCAATAGGAAGGTGTAGGTAGGTGTGGATAGCAATGGGAAGGTGTAGGTAGGTGTGGATAGCAATAGGAAGGTGCAGGTAGGTGTGGATAGCAATAGGAAGGTGTAGGTAGGTGTGGATAGCAATAGGAAGGTGTAGGTAGGTGTGGATAGCAATAGGAAGGTGTAGGTAGGTGTGGATAGCAATGGGAAGGTGTAGGTAGGTGTGGATAGCAATAGGAAGGTGTAGGTAGGTGTGGATAGCAATAGGAAGGTGTAGGTAGGTGTGGATAGCAATAGGAAGGTGTAGGTAGGTATGGATAGCAATAGGAAGGTGTAGGTAGGTGTGGATAGCAATAGGAAGGTGTAGGTAGGTGTGGATAGCAATAGGAAGGTGTAGGTAGGTGTGGATAGCAATAGGAAGGTGTAGGTAGGTATGGATAGCAATAGGAAGGTGTAGGTAGGTGTGGATAGCAATAGGAAGGTGTAGGTAGGTGTGGATAGCAATAGGAAGGTGTAGGTAGGTGTGGATAGCAATAGGAAGGTGTAGGTAGGTGTGGATAGCAATAGGAAGGTGTAGGTAGGTGTGGATAGTAATAGGAAGGTGTAGGTAGGTGTGGATAGCAATAGGAAGGTGTAGGTAGGTGTGGATAGCAATAGGAAGGTGTAGGTAGGTGTGGATAGCAATAGGAAGGTGTAGGTAGGTGTGGATAGCAATAGGAAGGTGTAGGTAGGTGTGGATAGCAATAGGAAGGTGTAGGTAGGTGTGGATAGCAATAGGAAGGTGTAGGTAGGTGTGGATAGCAATAGGAAGGTGTAGGTAGGTGTTCTTATTTTTTATTATAACCGATACAAAGTTAAGTTTCTATTTACTTATTTTAATGTGTAAAAAACATGAAAATCTAAGATTTTAAAAGCATATTGTCCTAGTTATTCTCATAATTGCTAGGGTTGTGTCAATATGCTTTATAAATCATAGATCTTAAGAATATCACAGACGAAATAAAATGGTATCGAATACTATATACCGCTGGTGTAGAACCATTCAATACTCTTTAATTCTCTCCGTCTATAATATTTTCGTGATCTATGATTTTAAAAGCATATTTTCACAACCCTGTAGATAATTACCTCAAATGTTTACTTTTAATAATCAAAACTTAATTAAATAGGTAATTTGTCAATTACCTATATTTTCTAATTAAACTAGTAACTATATTTTGAAATACATTCTAATACAAACAATGATAGTTAAAAATTAAACTGTATGGTATATTATTTTTTTTCAATTACAGATCGTTATATACAAATTAAGACTCTCAAACAATTAAAATGATTTATAGTTGGGTTAAATTATAGAAATAGCACCTATTTAAATATGAGCCATGTTATTTTCAGTTCCATAGTACCTACTTTTTTAGCCGTTATAGACACTTGATTTAATATCCAGATGTACTGTAACTGAAAATGTACTTTCAGTACAAAATCTTAACTTTACTATTCCAGGTTTGTTATTAAAACACGAATAATCTACTATACAATAATGTTTAGGCTTAATGTATAGTGATATGATAGTGTAGATATAGTAAATAGGTGTTTTTAAAGCGGTTGTCAAGTCTATATTTGAGATGGTACCTAACACTAGCTACCAGCACATGTCGTCTGCAGAAGACTTTTTGAGACCGGTACGCGATTGTTGTCCTTGATTTCTTGAACCACCTCCTACCCTGTCGTTCAGTCTTCTCTATCACTAGCTAGTAATACCTACCTACTATAACTAGGTAGATAAAGCTAGGTAGGACGTGGTGAAGCATACAAGCCAGCTGACTAAATGAACAACAGCTGATGGTACGAACGCGTGCACCGTCTAGTCTACTTGACTGGAATCTAACCGACTTACATTCTTCGATTTCTTTCCATGTTGCAGGTTTCAACTATAGTGTACTAAATACTTCATAGTTTCAATCAATACTTCAGTTTGTTCTTCCTCAATTGTATTAGATTGATATAATTCGATCTATATAATTAATATATATGTTATAAAGAAGAGAACAAAGTATAGATCCCTGAGGTACACCGTATGGAATTTAAGAAAAAATTCAAATATGTGAGTAGATTTTACACTTGCAATCTGTTCAACGGTTGACTTTATTTTTCATGCAATCTGTTCAACGGTAGACTTCACTTTCCATGCAATCTGTTCAACGGTAGACTTCACTTTCATGCAATCTGTTCAACGGTTGACTTTACTTTCCATGCAATCTGTTCAACGGTTGACTTTACTTTCCATGCAATCTGTTCAACGGTTGACTTTACTTTCCATGCAATCTGTTCAACGGTTGACTTTACTTTCCATGCAATCTGTTCAACGGTTGACTTTACTTTCCATGCAATCTGTTCAACGGTTGACTTTACTTTCCATGCAATCTGTTCAACGGTTGACTTTACTTTCCATGCAATCTGTTCAACGGTTGACTTTACTTTCCATGCAATCTGTTCAACGGTTGACTTTACTTTCCATGCAATCTGTTCAACGGTTGACTTTATTTTTCATGCAATCCATGCAACGGTAGACTTTACTTTCCATGTAATTTAAATAGCACTTTCTGCCTGTAAATCACTAGATAAAAAATACTTAATAGTTATATCTTTTTCAAGGCTTGCATCATCAATTACTTGCACTATTTACACATTTATAATATATAAAAGTGATATTAAAGAGGTATAAATATAATAATCATCATTAAGTGTCATAAATAACTTTGTGTATTTTATTTTAGAGGAAATTAATGTAAATGTGATGGACAAAGAAGTACCGATACCATTGATATAATGAGTTATATATATTTTTTCCCAGGAAAATGATTCGAAATATAATGAAAAATTTAAATTTTCTTTTTTGTTATGGAATTTACATATTACTAAGATTTTAAAATTTGTTGAATGTACAATAAATTTTGTACACAATATTTGTTAGAAACAAAATTGGATTTTTTCCTTTTTAGAGAAGGTAGGTACTCAAACTTACGACAATATCTAGTGTGTTTACAATACGTTTTGTTCACTTTGTGGTTGTTCACAATTCAGGAAGTAATGATTCTTGGGCCAATGTTGTCCCAATATTGGTCCAAAAAACATTGTTCAGGAAATCTGTCCTGTTCACTATGTCTTGTTCTCACAATGTCTTGTTCACACTATGTCTTGTTCTCACAATGTCTTGTTCACACTATGTCTTGTTCTCACTATGTCTTGTTCACACTATGTCTTGTTCTCACTATGTCTTGTTCTCACTATGTCTTGTTCACACTATGTCTTGTTTTCACTATGTCTTGTTCTCACTATGTCTTGTTCACACTATGTCTTGTTTTCACTATGTCTTGTTCACACTATGTCTTGTTCTCACTATGTCTTGTTCACACTATGTCTTGTTCTCACTATGTCTTGTTCACACTATGTCTTGTTCTCACTATGTCTTGTTCACACTATGTCTTGTTCTCACTATGTCTTGTTCACATTATGTCTTGTTCTCACTATGTCTTGTTCACACTATGTCTTGTTCTCACTATGTCTTGTTCACACTATGTCTTGTTCTCACTATGTCTTGTTCACACTATGTCTTGTTCTCACTATGTCTTGTTCACACTATGTCTTGTTCTCACTATGTCTTGTTCACACTATGTCTTGTTCTCACTATGTCTTGTTCACACTATGTCTTGTTCTCACTATGTCTTGTTCTCACTATGTCTTGTTCACACTATGTCTTGTTTTCACTATGTCTTGTTCACACTATGTCTTGTTCTCACTATGTCTTGTTCACACTATGTCTTGTTCACACTATGTCTTGTTCACACTATGTCTTGTTCTCACTATGTCTTGTTCACACTATGTCTTGTTCACACTATGTCTTGTTCACACTATGTCTTGTTCACACTATGTCTTGTTCTCACTATGTCTTGTTCACACTATGTCTTGTTCACACTATGTCTTGTTCACACTATGTCTTGTTCACACTATGTCTTGTTCACACTATGTCTTGTTCACACTATGTCTTGTTCTCACTATGGGTTATTCTCACTCTTGTTCACACTATAGGTTGTTCTCACTCTTGTTCACACTATGGGTTGTTCTCACTCTTGTTCACACTATGGGTTGTTCTCACTCTTGTTCACACTATGGGTTTTTCTCACTCTTGTTCACACTATGGGTTGTTCTCACTCTTGTTCACACTATGGTTTGTTCTCACTCTTGTTCACACTATGGGTTGTTCTCACTCTTGTTCACACTATGGGTTGTTCTCACTCTTGTTCACACTATGGGTTGTTCTCACTCTTGTTCACACTATGGGTTGTTCTCACTCTTGTTCACACTATGGGTTGTTCTCACTCTTGTTCACACTATGGTTTGTTCTCACTCTTGTTCACACTATGGGTTGTTTTCACTCTTGTTCACACTATGGGTTGTTCTCACTCTTGTTCAAACTTTGGGTTGTTCTCACTCTTGTTCACACTATGGGTTGTTCTCACTCTTGTTCACAATATGGGTTGTTCTCACTCTTGTTCTCACTATGTCTTGTTCTCACTCTTGTTCACACTATGGGTTGCTCTCACTCTTGTTCTCACTATGTCTTGTTCTCACTCTTGTTCACACTATGGGTTGCTCTCACTCTTGTTCACACTCTTGTTCTCACTATACCTCTGACTATAAATCAGTACCATTCCTATATTGGGGACATTTATAGACCCATAAAACTAAAGCAGATCTGAGATATGAGGATATGCTGCCCATAAACCCAGCCTATAAAATTAAGGGGCAATGGTATACAGCCTGTGTACTCTGTGTACATCAGTCACACATCAATGCTGTGTGGATTAGTCACGCATTATGTGTTCTCTGTGTAGAATGGGTAGTTGTGAATGCTTTAATACAGAAATAATGTATACAGCCTAGTACACAGTACACATGAATAAAGTACACAGTATTCAGGAATGAAGTACATAGAATACATGAATGAAGTACACAGTACACATGAATGAAGTACACAGTACACATGAATAAAGCACATGAATGAAGTACACAGTACACATGAATAAAGTACACAGTATTCAGGAATGAAGTACATAGAATACATGAATAAAGTACATAGTACACATGAATGAAGTACACAGAATACATGAATAAAGTACTCAGTATACATGAATGAAGTACATAGAATACATGAATAAAGTACATAGTACACATGAATGAAGTACACAGAATACATGAATGAAGTACACAGTACACATGAATGAAGTACACAGTATACAGATCTTACTCATACTGTATAATTTAATATATATAACATATTTCTATTCATTCTTTTCTGAATTATATAACATTAAATATATTCGAATTAAATAATTGCAATACTAGTTACTTGATGCCGTACAATTATTGCCGTGAAGTCAATGTGTAGTTATACACACTATACATCACACATGTGTAGTTATACACACTATACATCACACATGTGTAGTTATACACACTATACATCACACATGTGTAGTTATACACACTATACATCACACATGTGTAGTTATACACACTATACATCACACATGTGTACTTATACACACTATACATCACACATGTGTAGTTATACACACTAAACATCACACATGTGTAGTTATACACACTATACATCCCACATGTGTAGTTATACACACTGTACATCACACATGTGTAGTTATACACACTATACATCACACATGTGTAGTTATACACACTATACATCACACATGTGTAGTTATACACACTATACATCACACATGTGTAGTTATACACATCATACACATGTGTAGTTATACACACTATACATCACACATGTGTAGTTATACACACTATACATCACACATGTGTAGTTATACACACTATACATCACACATGTGTACTTATACACATCATACACGTGTGTATAGAATTATTATCAAACCATATGACTTTTATCTGTTATTAATAGTTATGATTAAATAATTTCAAGTCATTACGATTACTATTAAATTTATAAATGTATCACATTTGGTATTTAAAATCTTTTAAAGTTAGTTATTTATTTTGGTTAACCATAACAGTTTTATGGTTATTTTCATTTTAGAACCGGATATAAAATACCAAATTCTTACCATTAATTATTTTTATCAACGATGAGAAATACAAATAGAAATAAAACAATACGTCGATTGTTACATATAAATTAGATATAAGAATATATTTTTTATATAATAATGTATAGTATATGGAGGGTTATTGTTAATTTGTTTGTATGTTTAATTAATTTTTAGATATGGTGATTTCTAATAAATTTATTAAATAAAATATACATAATTACAATAGGGTGAGTTCCGTGTTATTGAACGGTTCCACATTTTCGATCATAAAATAAAGAAACATATTATTAAAGTTAAATCATTTATATTTTATTATGTGATCGAAGATAAAGTGTTGTCCGATGATTTGGAACTTACCCCATAACATTATCGACATGAATGTCATTTTTAACGGGAAGTATACGCTAGTATACAAATATATAAAAGATATATTTACTTAATTTATTAATCACGCTATAAATCTTATTAAATTATATATTGTTTAAATTATGGTGGCTTTATGGTGGGCTTCTTAACCCTATAATCTTAGAAGATTATAGGGTAAAACCCCCTTAAAATTAGGGGTTTAAAACCCCCTAGGATTCCCCATACTGAGCTACAATTTTAAAGGCATAGGCCTCGAGTATAATTATTATAGTCTTGATAAACTGCTCTATGCTAATACATAATATATGAATTAATGAATATATTAAAACGTACAAAATAAAAACATTTAAAAGTGTATCATGCTTAAAGAAAGTGGATCAATAATGATAATAAATGGAATAAATATTCATAAATGTGATAGCCTATAGCTAATTATACTAAAGCAACATATTATCAATCTTTAAGGAATCTATACTAAAAATTTCCTTCGTGTGTTTATTTATTCATTTATTTAATTATTATTTAATTATTTAATTATTTTATTCATTTATTTGGTGTCCGCTTTTACACTACGGGTATTAAACATGAAGAATGTAACTATGATACGCACGGGAATATATTGACTTGATATTTAAATTGTTTTTATTCAATTTTTAATTGTTTTTATCCATAAAAAAGTATCAGTTTATGCAGAAAAATGAATTTCATTTGAGTTCACTGAAAATGACCTAACAACGGGTAATAAATTACTATTGAATACCCGTTATTTTCAACGGGCAAATACACTAGTAATACATATTTAGATATGAATATTCTTATATATTTGTTTATGTAAAACATAATTTTCTCTATTTTTATTATGTTTTCATGTTCAAATTTAATTCATATTCATTTATGTGTGAATTATTTGAATCAATTGATAATTATATATTTTTCAATTAGGTATTTAAAAAAATTAAATTATTTTTTTTTAAATTATTTAGATAGGTTTTTTTTCAATTATTTCAGTTTTTTCAATTTTATTTTTAAATCCTTTAAACATTTTTTAAAAATTATTTAAACTTTTTTAATTTAATAAACAAGTATTATTAATTATTTAAAATAATACTTTTTTAGTTATAATTTTATAATTATATAAAATAATATTGTTTAAATATTGTTTTAAATAATGAAGTTTTCATTTAATTACCATTATAATTGTTTAGTTAATTGAAATATATTATTTAGTTATTTGAAATTATAATTATTTAAAATTATAATTATTTAATACTATAGCTATAGGTATTTAATACTTTAAATTTATAATTTTTTATTATTCATAATGACAATATCTTCAATTTTCATGCTTTAGATCAGTCAACCTTCAAAATGCTATAGAAAATTGCCAAGCTAATGTAATGTTCGAGTTATCGAACAGTTTTACATTCCCGATCATTACGTAGAAAAAAAATACGTTTTTTTTTTTAATTTAATTGAATGACATTGTATTCAGTTATTTTATAAAAATTGTAATATAAGTTAATTTAAAATTATAGTGTTTTTCTTATATGAACAAGAACGGGGAACTGCCCAATAACTTGGAACTTAACCCAATTAGTCTAAAAATATTATTATAAAAAATTATGTAAAAATGTTATGTATAAAAAAACTGAAGAAATTAAATATATATAAAAAAAAAATGATTAAATTTCAAATAATCTTTATAATAACCAGAATTATAATCATCCATAGAGGAATTAAAATAAATCATAAAAATATGAACAACATTTAGGGAAAGTTCTTAATTATCGGTCAGTACTACATTTTCGGACACGTAAGAAAGAACGATATAATAATAATTATTTATTTTTAATTTTTATTGGTTTTAAAAATTAAGAATAAATAATTATTATTATATCGTTCTTTCTCACGTGTCCGAAAATGTAGTACTGACCGATAATTGAGAACTTACCCTATTAAACATTTTTCTAAAAAAAAAAATTATTATATAATTAAATTTTTTTTTTTTTCATTCCCGTATCTCTGAAGAAGCTTGCGCATGAAATTCTCTCACCTTTTTACGGTAGACCCGCAGCCGTAATTAGCTACGGTTATTACAGCCTTCCATGCGGGTGTTACCGTATTACGGTCAGCTGATTACACGCTCACAGTTATTATGTACGTACATACATGCATATTATATCCCAGGCAAGAAGGGTTTATTCCTGGGATATAAAGGGAATATCCCAGGCAAGAAGGATTTATTACTGGGATATTAAGGGAATATCCCAGGCAAGAAGGATTTATTCCTGGGATATTAAGGGAATATCCCAGGCAAGAAGGATTTATTCCTGGGATATTAAGGGAATATCCCAGGCAAGAAGGATTTATTCCTGGGATATTAAGGGAATATCCTGGGCAAATTGGATTTTTATTCTTGGAATATGGGGGAAATATCCTGGGATTAAATCAATCTTTCCTGGGATATTTCCTTAATATCCCAGGAATAAATCCATTTTGCCCCAAACAAAAATAAATATACTTATTTACAAATTTTAGAATTTACAAATTTCAATCCACGTAGTATATCATAAATCATATTATATGATACGGTATATTGATTTCAAACATATACAGTACCTCACCTGTATAAATGCATAGTAATTACAGGTGTGAATAGAGGTACCAGTTACGTCCGGGGACAACTGTCTAGGATGCGATTATTTTATTGCAACTATTACGAATAAAAATATTATCAAAAAAATGTATCCAGTTCAATTAATGGTTTGTGTCTGTCTGTCTGTCTCACACTAACCTAATAATACGCTTGGCAAGCAGCTGATAGCATGGATATGAAATTATTCTGATATCAGTTCAATGAATGGTTTGTGTCTGTCTGTCCGTCACACTAATCTAATAATACGCTTGGCAAGCAGCTGATAGCATGGATATGAAATTATTCTGATATCAGTTCAATAAATGGTTTGTGTCTGTCTGTCCGTCACACAAAATTATTCTGATATCAGTTCAATAAATGGTTTCAATAACAAAATTAATTGATTTTTTTATTCAGTTGAACGTATTGGAGTAAAAAGCGGAGTCAGGGATAATAATTTATTACATAAATCGACCACATTTACAGACAGTTTCAGGTCATTTTGACCACCTTCACAGATTGTTCCGGGTCATTTTGACCACCTTCACAGTGTTACCAGGTATACCTTTACCTAATCAACATGCTGACCACACCTGTGTGAACTCTGTATTAATTTCCTAATAACATAATATGAATACAGGTTAACGAGACTCTTAATTTAATATAAACATGTACTTTCTAGTTTTCATTTTCCGACTAAAAAGCACCTTTCAACAGCATGTTTTAGTGAGCAGCAATTTACATAATCGCTCTAATGAAGCTGTATCAGCTAAATTACTGGGTGATTGTATTTAGATATGGACATAACACTGTATGGACACAAAACATTATGCTTGGAAAAACTTTCATGTTTTCTTTTCCGTAAAGCTAAGTAACGTAATTATTGTTATAAATACGCTAGCGTTAAGTTTCAATTACGAGAAGTGAATAGGAAATACCGGTTACAAAATTTTGATAGGTTATAATTAACCTTATATATCTTTTCTTGCTCTCTCTCTCTTATGATTTTTTTTTTCATTAATAAATTATTGAAATTTTTGCAACTTTTTTATATATGTTAAATTAGTGTACTATTGAAAATATGATTTTCTCCAATATGGAAGTATGGTGGGGCCATAGAAGATTTTGAAGGGTCACACCACAATTGTTTGAAATTGTCTTCTAATTTTAAGTAATCTCAGCGTAGGTAGATGTTTAGTAGTTTTTTGTATCCGCTAGTTTGTTGTACTACACACTTCATGCATGATTGTTTATTAATCCCTCGTGGGGAACGGGGCAAGCCTCTCGATACACATATATTTATTCAAAGTAATAAATGGAAAATATCACCTAATCTGAAAAGATTCGATAAGTGTATATAGAGGGACGTGACGCCCCCCGAACCCCCCTGTCAGATCGTTAAACAATCATGAAGTGTGCAGTGCACCAAACTAGCGGATACAACAGCCTACATTATAAATGCAATTACAAAAACTTCCAACCCTAATAAAAAAATTAGTTTCTACGAAGAACGGTTAATATTTTCGGATTCTTTGGACAAAAATACGCAAGAATATAAAGATTATAATTATATCCCGTGGTTTGCCCCAAACAGGAGAGATCTGATTAAGGTGGGACCCTTCATCATCTTCTATGGCCACACCTCTCTATCGCCTCTTATAACTAATGACTTAATTTAGAACAAAGCTTTCCTGACGAAAATTATCTTGGTTAAATTTTCATAAACCGACGACGGTATATGTGATATGGTCAGTAATTAGAATATCTTATAGCAACAAATTATTCTATTCATTTAATTATTACCGTTAATTGATCGAGTTTATAGAAAAATAAGGCATCCAAATATCGCTTAAAGTATCCCAGTGCACTTAAACAGACCCCGTAACGCCCAAACAAGCCCCATTATCGCTTCAACAAGCCCCGTATAGCTTTAACAAGCCCAATGTCGCTTAAAGAAGTCCAATGTCGCTTAAACAAGCCCAACATCGCTTCAACAAGCATAATATCGATTAAACAAGCTCAGTATCGTTAAAACAATTGCCAAATATCGCTTACAAAAGCCCAGTATCGCTTAATCAAGCTCCGTATCGCTTAATCGAGCTCCGTATCGCTTCAACAAGCCCCATATTGCTTACACAAGCTTAATATCGCTTTAACAAACCTAATATCGCCTAAACAAGCCCAGTATCGCTTAAACAAGTCCCATATCGCTTACACAAGCTTAATATTGATTTAACAAACCTAATATCGCTTAAACAAGCCCCGTATCGCTTACACAAGCTTAATATTGCTTTAACAAACCTAATATCGCTTAAACAAGCCCCGTATCGCTTACACAAGCTTAATATCGCTTTAACAAACCTAATATCGCTTAAACAAGCCCCGTATCGCTCAAATTACACATGGCTTTCAATAGACGCCCTTTAAGTGATGGTTTTAGTGCTCATGCTTTGCATATCATTGAATAATGCACGCTGTTCACAATTTAGTTAAATAACACATCTCCTGTTATTTATTCCGTCCATTATATGTAGGTGGTGAACTCTGATGCCTAGCTCCGCGTGCAGTCAAATCATTTTGCGATATGCTTTCACAAAACACAGCCAGCGTCAAGTTCTTGCTTGGAAGTAGGTACCTAATTAACTCATAAGTATTGGAATAATATCATTATAGCTCATTGTCGTACCTATAGTGCCCAGAATGAGACGTACGATGAATTTAACGACTTAATAGGGTAGGGTACTAATCTTCGGTCGGTTTCTCATCTTCGGTCGTAGAAGAAAATACGAAATAGTACTTTTTATTTAATTTTAATATATATTAGTATCCATTATTCCTGATCCCCATTAAAATATATATTAAATAATAAAAATAATATCTTATTTTACCGAAGATGTGAAACCGACCGATAATTCGTAACTTGCCCTAGTTATATAATTACTAGGATTATGACAATATGCTTTATAAATTATAGATCCCGAAAATATTATAGACGGATAGAATTAAAGAGTATTGAATGGGTTCTAAACATGCAGTATATAGTATTCGATACCATTTCTTTTCGTCTATGATTTTCTTGGGATCTATGATTTTAAGTGCATATGGTCAAAACCCTAATAATGACTATACATAAAGGTATAAATACCCCCATGCCGCTATATGAAGTTACTATATCATTTTCCACGCATTATTGATGGGGCAAATAATGAAGTCATTTACATATAATAAGCCGTTAAAATCTCTACGGTGCCTATTTAGCTCTCATCGATTTTGGTAAACTTTGACATAGGTTTTAATTAGCATATTATTTTAATTATGTGTAGCCGTATCGACTTATTAACATTAAAGGGTTATCATTACACTGTCTGAGAGATATCCAGTCATGCTGTGGCAAAGAGGAAAAAAAAAAAAAACACGTGTGTGTAGGATAGAGAATATTGACCATGTGAATTGTAAGTTATACAAAAATATCATCTGATGGTTGTTGTAACTCTTCACTGTGCACTTTATTTACAACTATTGGTGGTTGTTATAACTCTTTACTGTGCACTTTATTTACAACTATTGTTGGTTGTTTTAACTCTTCACTGTGCACTTTATTTACAACTATTTGTGGTTCTTTTAACTCATCATTGTGCACTTTATTTACAACTATTGGTGGTTGCTGTAAC